>APFE031157463.1:132944-182049 GCA_000404065.3 Pinus taeda | reverse complement strand
AAAAAACATAAAATAAAACAGAGGAGAGGAACACTTATTGGATCATGTAGAAGCACAGGAATTCCGTGATCATTCCTTGGCCAAGAGAAAACATCAAGTTGTTTCGTAATCCATGCTTTCAGTAATCTTTGATTATGGAAATTATGACAGTTACAGTGCGAGTCTCTGCTCGGAGAAAATGCTGGAAAGAAAACTGACCAAAAACTACTACCAACCAACCAACCCCTCACAACATTGCTTAGGGTGGTATCTATAAACAAAATATCGGAAAGACATCATTACAAGTGACCTTGACAGGTTTGCTTAGAACTCTTCAAAAATCTAAATGCTGCTGGAATTGAATGCAAGTAAATCTTTTTGGCTGCGCTGGGGTAGCTGGATCGGAACAGGTGACGAGGTGGCCCTTGGGGACCAGATGCGGTGCTGCTGGAGTGATTGTGCTTTGGGGCTGCAGTTTGGCTCTGGTGTGAATTGAATGTGCAATAATTATGATTTGAAAGCTTCAAGTAGTTTCACCCTCTTTCTATGAATCTGTTGGAAGATATTAAATGTTCTCTTGCTTTGGGCTGCTGCTCAAAATATTCGCTGATACACTTTGCCGCTACATTGATGGCTTCCGCCGTCGACTGATACTCTTTGACACGCTTGATGCCTGCTGATTTGATCTGATACACTTTAAAATCTGTGATTGATCTGCTGTTGTCTTTAAACCGGATCCTTTTGGCACGATCAGGCGATTTTCGGGCTTTTTCGGCGCGCAATGGGCTCAGAAATCAGAAGATTCCCTGAAGATTCCTCGAAATGGCCTATTTCCCGCAGCGATGCGCTCTTCACGCTAATTGCACATCGGAAACTGCCTCGGTTTCTTGATCTGGAGCTCCGAAGTGCGATTTTTCTTCCTGCGCGAAGTTTTTCGATTTTCTGGCTGCTGACATAATCATGGCATTGGCTGTACGGCGGATGACGTCAGCTATGGGTCCCTGGTACAGAGTGACGTGATGAGATACCGGAGGTAATGTGGTGAAGAGACTCCGATGCGATATCGCGATATCGCATCGGCCGGGAACGGGGGAGTAATTGGTTTGGAGACTTGGCGCTTGCGACTTCCAATCAGCGATATCGCAATATCGCATCGGCGAAGACGGAGAGGTGAATGGATTGGACGCTCGGCGCTTGTGATCGCCGATATCGCAATATCGCAACGGTGGGGGACGGATGAGTGATGACTTGCATGAAGATGAGAGTGCGAGGTTGCGATGCGAAACGACTTTGAGGAGGAAAGAGCAAGTGGGTGTGAAGGGCATTTGAGGTTTCGGAAGGGATCCGATTACCTCAGAGGGATTTTATACTTTGGAAGGAGTCCATTGTATCTGGGAGGTGGTTTTGGAGGTCAGGGGTTCTTGCTGAGTTTCAGATAAACTAAGCAATTCCCGGGAGTTCTTATGGTTATTTTTCAACCAGGGGGAGGGATATTACGTAGGGGGATTTTACTTACTATTAATAAGGGGATGGGAAGAGTAGGGAGCTAAATAATAATGTTAGTGGTTAATATGGAGATGGTAAGAAAGCGCTAAGTTCGGGAGAGCTTAGGCTGTTACAAGGGGATAGGACCATACTTTTAGGAGAAGATATGGAACAACTTTGAGTAAAGCAGATCTTTACTCAAGCCAGTGTTATGAAGGTGATAGAACTTAAGAGGTGTCAAGCAGATCTTGACCTCTTTTGGGGAAATTAGTTAATGATTGAGGAGGAGAGAGAAGGGGAGTCAGTGATACCTCTTTTGAGATTTTTGCACACAAATCCTTGCTGATTATGTTCTGCATGATGTGACACCTGAAAACCTGGGACTGGTCAGAAATTCAACAACCTCAGAACTACCTACCCAGTCTACTTGCCTAGCATTTTTTCTTCTTTTGCTTGGGGGTGCACTTAGACTTGCAAACCCGTCATTCATTTTTCTTTTGATGCTTTCCTATCTATATACTACCCTTATTTCTTCTGGAGCCCAGATTAAGCTGTTGGGCTCCTCTGCTTCTCTACCTATCTAAGAATCTGCCAAGATTAAACTGTTTGGACAGATTTACAATCTCTATATTCTAAAACAGGAAATTTAAACCTAGGGAGACCAAGATTAAACTGTTTGGACCTCCCTTTAACTAAAAATAGCGATACCGGGATAACTTTACAAAATTTGAAGGCAATTGGATGAACTTGAAGTAGCCTTCTACACTTGGAGACTGTTTGAGCAAATATGGAGCATTGCAGCAAGCAAAGTACGACATATTTGGCCTGTGAAATGCCAATCATGAAAAATGAATAACCTGCTGCAGCAGGAAGCTAACACTCCCATGGCTTCATTTTCCTGATCGATGTGCATTTCAGAAAATTCCTCCACGACTTGCAAAAACCTATTAATTTCCTCATCATCTTCAAAATCCTTCCAATATTTGAGATTGTCAAGTAGAGACGGTCTGTAATTTACTTGAACTTCATATGTCAATTTAGGAGGCAAAGGAGGAATAAGCATGCTAGCATAAACAACAAGGGAGTCGGCAAGCTGGTTCTTCATTCTTGGAATATAAGAAACGTTGAAATCATTGAAGGAATCCTTTAGCCCCCATACCTCATCTCTGTATGCCTTCAGCCTTGGATTTTTAGCTTGGGAAGTTTTATTTACCTATTGAATAGTGAGGTTTGCATCTCCAAACACTTTTAGGCCTTTGATACCCATATCTTTAGCAGCACTTAAGCCCAGAATCAAAGTTTTGTACTCTGCGATGTTGTTTGTGACCTAAAAGGTTAATTTGAAAGATAAATGCCTGTGTTGGGGACACAAGGACTACACTTGCCCCTGCAACTTCTTTAGAGCAAGCCCCATCAAAAAACATATCCTAAATCTGTGGGTTTTCTTCTTCAGCGATATGGCAAACTAGTTTCCTGAGCTGTGTGAAGGTCAAATGAGATTCTTCAATATGAAGGACACAAGATCCAATATTATTATATAAACCTACTGTGCCTTACTATATAATCTCTTGCTCTCACCTCCAAAAACTGGGATAGTAGCATAAGACAGATCATTTTGTAATGATCCACCTAATCTGTTGATCCAACCTCTGGAAAGTAACATGCCAAACTTGGGAGATACATCTGCTACCACAATGTCCATCACCATGCTTTTCATAGGCAACTGAGAGAAAGTGATGGCTAGGTCCTTGATTAATCCTAGACATTTCACTTTTCTAGAGTCAAAAGAAAACAGGTCACGATAAGGCTTAGTGATCTAAGGACCCAACTCATCCATGACAGCCTTGGGAATTAGATTATGGGTAGCTCTAGTGTCCAGAAGGTAGTTGTGAAGGATTTTATCATGAATAGTCAGGGAGGCATAGAACGATGGGGAGCTGTCTTCACAATTTTCAATCATTGGGTTGAGAATGACAGTTTGCTTATCATCTTGCAAATTTACATAGTCAGTGGAGGCTTGGATGGCTTTAGGCTCAAGGGCTTCGAGGATGGATATTTTGAAGGACTCATTCTTCACTAGTTCAATTAGAGGCATAGGTATTCTTAGCTTCTCATTTTCTAATTTAAAATTGAAAGGAGAAGGAGACTTGTTGAGGCCTCTTACCTCATTAGCTGGAGCTTTGAGGATGATGGGATCAACTGCTGGTTGTTTTTTCTTACTAGCTTGTTGTACTATAGGGACAACAACTCTTTGAGTAGGATTTTCCTTGGAAATATTTATCTTTGACCTCAAATTATATCTTTGTTGATCTACAATTTGTAAAATAGCTTTACCATCCCATTCTTGGCTGAGCTAGTCATTGCATAATGACTTTTCATAGGTAGCTGAGGTAAAAAGGGAAGCATTGCCTTTTTCTTCTAGACAATGGATCCCATCATCTTCTTCAAACTGCTCTTATTCCATGACTGCATTATGAAAAGGAGCCTTCACCCTTTGGTCTTCATTTACATCTTTGCTTCTTTGCAAAATCTGCACTGCTAATTCGTTCTTCTATATGGATTTGGATTTCTTGGGGCAAAGGTATTAGGCATTCTTCCTTTCCCTAGGTGCTGCTCAACCTTCAATTTAGAGATTTCAGAGGCTAATTACTTGATCATTTTGGTCATTTTATCTATCTTAGGATCAGAGGATGATGAAGAATCACCCCACTGTCTTCTTCTATCAACATTTCCCTTGAGCTTCTCTGTAGCCATGATGTTTGATTCTACTTCCAAGGCTGCATCCCGCATGTCATTCAAAGTAGCACATCGCCTCTCTCTCAATAATAGGTAGAAGTTGGAATTACAAGCACTAGCATAGGTGAGTTTGGCAGAGGTAGTAGTGGGTTTTACTTCAGATGGTATCTTGCTGTACATACAGTTAAACCTCTTAATAAAATTAGACAACAACTCACCATTTGGCCTCTTTAAGTTCCCAAACTTAGTGTGGTAATAAAGGAGATCCTTCTTATCCCCCCAATGCTTTAGGAATGCATCATCTAAAGCTTCAATATCTGCTATGGATCTTGGGGTTAGTTCTATGAACCATTTTCTAGCCTCTCCATCTAGGCTTTGGACAAAGACTCTCATCCACACATCATCTTCACTAATGTCTAGATTATCAGCATAGCTATAGAATGACTCAAGATGTTCTTCAGTGGTAACACCTTCAGCCCTAGTGAAATTAGGTCTATATTTATGATATTCTCTAGTAGGCATGGCATTCAAAGGTGTGGGCAGTGTTAGAGGTCCATACCTAGCAGCTATGATTATTTCCATTTTGGTTGGTGCTTGTGGACCTGCCATAGCTGTGGTGGCTAAAACAGTACTGGCAGTTTTAATGATAGAGTGCTAAGGAGTGACCGATAGGACTAAAGGAGTATGATGGATAGGAGGTGAGGTTTCCATTGGGCTTAAAGAAAAAGGAGAACCTAAAGAATAAGGAGCTTTATGAATCTCTGAGAGTTTTTCTTCACTGCTAGTATTAGTGCTTTACTCTCAACATGTATTTTTTTTATTACAAGCATTTCTTGAAGAGATATAGGAGATTGTTTAGGTTTACCTAAACCCGGTGCTCCTTTCTACAATACCTTTCTCTCTTTGATGATTTTTTCAGGGCTAGGTACTGGTTCAGCTTGTATCTTTTGAGGATTTCTCCGAGTATGCCTCACAAAATGAGCCAGAACTATGAAGTGGAGTCACCAAGAGGTTCAGTCCCCAGTAGAGTTGCCAGACAGATGATTACAACAAAAAATGTGCCCAAACTTTGTCTATCATCAAAACTGGATATGTGTCGTTTCTCAGGGAAGCTGAGCTTCAGTTTCCTCTCCTTGGTAATGACACCAATTATCTTATCACTCCAGGAAACTCTCCTAGGTTATAGATTGGAGATGCCTGGTAACATATAATCTTCAATATTATTCTTAGAACTATTGGAATGGATGACGGTTTGGATCAAGTCAGATAACCATTTCAGCTCTATATCACTCAAGACATGCATGAACACCCTCAACAACTCAAGGCTTTAGAGCACTAATGCTCAATAGTTTGTAGATTTAATGGATAGATGGAGAAAATTGATAGTACCAACAAATTGCATACATGAACATATATGAATGGCTAGCTACAGGAAACAAATGATATTAATAACTATATTGGCATATGCATATATAATAACACATATAAATGGCTAGATATAGGCAGCAAAGAAGCTTGAAAATCTAATATATCAAAGTAGAGATAAGATGACAGTTATCTAGCCTTAGACACAAAGAAACCCTGAACAAACTGTTCATGTGCAAGCATAGAACAACAAAGAGAATGGACATTGAACACATAATGGAACAAGAAGCTTATATTTCTAGAATAAATATGAGAATCTTGAATGAACAGAGCAGGAATAATCTCCAAAAGTTGAACCCTTGTTACATTTAGTTTCCTGCCTTTTATAGGCCTTTTATAATGCTCTTGAGCTCTCTAGAAGGCTAGGAGTCTTAATCTGCCTGATATGCTTTGTTAACTGATTTGATGCCCTCTTGGCATGCATGGGACTGGATTTTTCTGCTTCTAATAGTAGAGTAACCGATTTCAGATATTTTTGGTTTCTTGCTGTGCTGTCTGGGAGTTTTCCTGTGCCAGAGGTGCTCCATACTATTTGTTTGTGTGGCTATTGCACTGTAAGTTTTGTTGATGCTCCCTTATCTTGTTTGATTTGGATGTGCTATGCTGTTGATGCTCCCTAATATATCTGTTTAGGGGTGCAGCATGTTGTGGCCCTTCTCTCTCCCTTTCAGGGCTCCTGTTTACTAGCGATATGTCTCTGAGGCTCTATTATATGGTGGAATGGGTCTTCGGTCCCTTATAATCCCTTTCAATGGCCCCTCTCTCTTAATACATGACTATTTTCTGTTTTAAACAGAGTACACAGTGACACTGTGAAACCCCGCCCATCCCTATCCTTTTCAGACTTAAGAAATCCTTAGAAATGGCTTATTCTCCTCTTGGGTCTGCCTTTACAGTGATAACACATCTCCACCATTGATCTGAGAGTCCGAGATCCAATGGTGATGATCCATATCGAGCGCCTCTTTTGTACTGGAGTTAACCACCCGATGATGGCAGTTTTATCTCTTCTCGTCTTGGACACGTGGCAGCAGCTGTATGGCATCAGGCAGAGCTCGGTCTAAACCACTTATCGTTCACGACCCGTCCAAAATCCCGCCTATTTTGTGATTTTCCTTCATATCGGAAATATGTTGAAACATTGAAAATTTATGAAAAACGGCCCTGGTAGATTTCAAATATCATATATTCCATTTCCCGGACCCTTTTGGGTCCGGGCTCCATCGCATCAGCAGCATCCCTATTTCCCTTTGTATTTCATTGCATAACAAAATACATGGGAAATACATTAAAATGGCATGGGTGCGGACTTCAAATATTATCAAACATTGTAACACATAACCATTGGGTTTGGTTATCGCATCACAAATACGTATGTGCATAAGACTCGCTCGTGGTATATTTCCAATGTGATACAGCGATGCGATTCGATCGCAATTGCTATTCATTCAATACCCATGTCTTTTATATATACATAACATAGCTCCCTGCCAAAGTGACCCACCGATCCGATCATGGGTGATAGCTGATCGGTGGTTCCATACACCCGTCTTTAGACTGTCACCTCTATCAGGCCAATATGCGATTTTTTGCTTAGATCTGGGCCGTTGATCGGCCAAATCTAATGGCTGCTATGCAATGATTAGTTTAAGCCTGCGATAATGGTTTTTTCCTGGTTTTAGAGTGTTTTGAGCCTCTCGATAGTGTATTTCCACCATTCCAAGGGCTTCCCTCCTACGTCCATTTCGAATTCGAACGATCCTTAAGAATATTTTGAAGAGTTTTGGGGCATTCTTGGATCCTTTGGGATGATTTTAAGCAATCTTGGAAACTTGAAGAGCATTCTTGGATCCATTTTTGGACCGTTTGCCCACAAGGCTAACACTTACATTGTCCCAAAAAAACATATGTCAGATGATACTCAAAATTCAAATGTGAATTATTATCATACATACCATGTTGTAGGAGACTTATCCTTGACTGTTGATGTGTGGTCCTTACTGCAGTGACCCTTGAATGCATGCTTTTTCTTGCCTTCTAGGAGCTTGATATTGAATATATTGTATCTATGCAATTTCTGATATCGAGGGTCTGAAATGTCATTCCGTGGTATACATATGAGTCTTCCTTCCAACCCCACAGGTCTGATCTAGATGGGATTCTTCAAGAAAGAGTTATGCCCAATCTCCCACGATCACTAGATTATAGAAGGGTTTTGTAGATTGAACTTGTACAAAGTGCCATGTGTCACTGTTACAACCTTATGCCCTAAAAATTATACTCAACAAACTAAAATCCGTTTGATTGCTATGACTATTTACAAAATTTCAATCTAATTCTCAGACAGAAAGTTATGACGATTTTCCCAACATCACTGGTTTGACATAGAATTCAGGAGCCTACAAAAACCCTAACTTCCAGAGATCATATCTATGAAAATTTAGCAAACCAAGATCTGAAATTGGTTCACAAGGTTCTTGAAGATTTTGGATAAAATGGGTTTTAATTTTGGATTCTAAAGTTTCACAAAAACCAAGTTATAGCAAAATTTCCATGATGACGTGTTTGAAGCCACATAATCCCTAATAGAGGAGGATATGAGGGTGACTATCTATATGAAAGTTTTGAGTTGAGAGGGTCCTCAACAAGCGAATGTTGGAGGGACTTCAGGAGATTTTTTTATTTATTATTAGTTATTGAATATTTAATGACCACAACCAATTATGAGTGCCATGCCATAACCCCATAGGGTTTTAGCCCACTAACTGGGTTTACTAACTTCAAACATGAATATCTCTCAAACCATGAAGAATTACTTGGCATGCCATATATCAATAGAAACATATCGACGAGTAGAATTCATATAGAAGATCCTTGACTTAGTATAGAGTAATTTTTCAAGTCAAAATTCCCATGCAAGATCAAGGTAGCCATTGGTGTTTCTTGGGTTGACATCAATGACAACCATTGATCAACAATCTCCCCCTTTGGCATTGATGGCAACACAAGTACTCCCCCTGCAATCATGACCCCTCTTTCTACACCTCCACTCCCCCTTTCTACTTGAGTAGACAAGAGAAATAGTCTAATGAAAACTTGGGAGAATCCCAAGCTTTTGGAAAATATGCTCAAATTATTCACGAGGTAATGGTTTGGTAAATATGTCAACAATTTGTTCCTTTGTGCCAACATATTCAATCTTGATATTCTTTTTGGAAACCTGCTCTCTCATGAAATGATATATAACCAGAATGTGCTTCGTTTTGGAATGCATCACAGCATTCTTGGAGACACTGATGGCACTGGTGTTATCACAAATGATGGGAATAGGCTCATCAAACTTGATTTGAAGATCTTGCAATTTTTTCTTCATATAGAGAACATGTGTACAACAAGCTACTATCGTGACATATTCTTCTTCTATTGTGGATAATGAGATTGAAGACAACTTTTTACTTAACCATGAAACAAGACAACCACCTAGATAGAATGTTGCTCCACTGGTACTCTTACGATCATCAACACTTCCTGCCCAATCCACATCTGTATAAGCTTGGATGACCAGATCATTTCCTTTGGGATATGATAGACCACATTCCCGTGTGCTCTTAAGATACTGAAGCAATTATTTGATGGTAATATTATGAGATTCTTTTCGTGCTGCTTGGAATCTTGCTACTTGTCCAACTGCCTACATCACATCAGGCCAGGAGGCTGTCACATATAAGATACTACTAATCATGGATCTATACAACCTTTGGTTCACATCCTTTGACAAATTTTCTAAGCTTAGCTTGCAACATGTTACCATGGGGGTAAGGGCTGTCTTGCAATCTTCCATCTGGAATTTCTTGAGAATTTCTTTGATGTACTTGGTTTGATATATGAATATTCCTTTATCTTGCTAAGAAATCTAAAGCCCTAAAAATGTATGTCAGTTCGCCAATCATATACATTTCAAACTCACTTTTCATTCTTGTGGATAATTATTTACTTAATCTGTCATCACTACTTCCAAAGATTATATCATCCTCATATACTTCGATAATTGTTGGGTTATCTTGATCCACTTTCACATAAAGATTGTTGTCAACACTTCCTTTCTTGAATCCCAGTTGATGTAGATATTTGTCAAGACGAGTGTACTGGTGGGCTCCAGTATTGCAAAAATGATGCTGTAAATCATGGGACACCCTTCTTTACTTTTATCAACCCGGTTGTTCGTAACAAACTTGGAAGCGATGGGGCTATATGCACAAGTACTAGCTCTTGCCGCAGGCTGTCACTTGATCAGCTAGCACAAGTTTTCGAAGAGCTTAAGCCAACTTCTATGAGCTCTTAGAGGAATATTTTAACTGTGATGGATGAACGCTAACTCAAAAGAGACTAGTGTACTTGCAGAAAGAAGCTGAAAGCTGAAAGGAAATGCAAACCCTCGTTTTACCGACTAACCCTACTGGTGCAAGAAAAGAGATGAAAGCTATGGAAATGGATGCCATTGACTCTTGGAAAGGTAAAATGCATGTGACTAAGCTACTTCTGAAGGAAAATATGGAAAAAACATCTTTTTGTATTTTTGAGTAATTTTGCAGAATTATTATGCATGTGATTTAACTATTTTTAACTGTGCAGAGGTTGGTTGGTGAAAGGAAATGGAGTAGGCAATTGCAAGAGGTTGGGAAGGTGATAAGAGGGCATAAGGGGTCCCTAGCACCCTTCCAAATAATTTCACAGTGATCAAATCTCGAAAAACTTCTCACGTGAATTTCTACAGGAAGTTTGCAGGAGTACTACAGGAAGTTCTACAGGAAGTCCTATTGGAACGGCCAAAAGAGGATTTTAGAGGGTTGATGGAGGAAAAACAGTGGGAAAGTGGAAATGAAGGATGGATAAGGATGTTAAGGGGTATAGGACCTGGTAAATGAAGCTAAGGAGTGATGAAGGCGGTTGGAATTGTTCAAGGATGGAGGGAGCAAGGTTGCACAAAAATGTAGAAATTAGGGCAAATTGGGAAAGTGTGGCAAATGAAGGGAAGGAATCTTGGATTAGGGGTTGGAGTAGGTTGTATGGTGGAGGAAGGGTAGGTAGGGATGTATTACATCTGCACACTATTTTCCAAAACGGATTGAACAAAGACTAGAAAAACCAGAGATCTATCTATTTTGACCTAATCTGACCTAAAAACCAGAAACATGATGAAAATAAGTTTATAGACAGAAAATCATGCAAGATAACTATGGAAACTAAGCAATAATAGATCTAAACATGCAAACACAACTGATATCAACTTCTTCCAACCTAAAATCTAACACTAGAAATTGCATTGGAAGGCAAAAACAATGTTTTTGTGGCAACAAGTATGCCTTGGTCTCAGCTCATGGTTCCAAGGAGGGAGAGATGAGATCAAGGACTGCTTGATGGGCTTTTTGCATATCTTTTCTGTTACCAAACTGTCAAGTCAACCTGAAGCATGAAAAGCTATTTTAATCATCAAAAACAACCTAAGTAACATAGCAAGATCTTAGACTAAATAACAGAGATTATTCCATGAATGCAAGGAAAACACATAAAAGTACACAAAGGAGGTACTGGCACTTGGGTTGGGCCCAACCCCAAGAGCTAGAGCCTCCTAAGAAATCTCAGAGCTAGTGGAAAGCAAAATTCATCTCCATTATTCAAAAAGTAATCGTGTCACAAAACTGTTTACAGCAAGAGATCGAAAATGAGCTGAAATGCAAAACTGTACTAAAGTGCGAAAAACAACTATTCAATATCTAAATTATCAAGGCTTGAATGCTTCCTACTTATGCAACATGAGGACTCCCAGTAGTCCTCCTTAACTTTAGGAGCTTGGCTGCCAAAACTGCAGTTAATCGGCCACTTTACAAAACATGCTCGGCTGCCCCTTGAAATCATCTTTGGTGGGCTATTGAACTCCAAGATGATGGTGGAGAACTCGAGGAACGGGTCATTTAGTGCAGGAGACACCCTTCATACAAATCCTCAACCTTGTTCTTTCGTATTTGGTTGTCACTTGCTCATAAATGCTTGACCTTGGTCCAAAAGATGTCCAAAAATCTACAATAAGCACGTATTAGACTTTGTGGTCAAGTGACTATCCTCATTCATTCAATTAACATAAATATATTCAAAAGCATGCATAAAACTATGAATAATGGTGGATTAATCGAGAATAGTAGGCAAAATGAGCCCATAAAGTTACCCATTTTTGGGGCTCATCACATACCAAGCCCTAGGAACTTGCTTGAGACCATATAGAGCCTTCTTTAATCTGCAGACGTAGTCTTCTTTGTCAAAGAATAGAAAACCTTTGGGTTGTACAATGTAAACTTCTTCCTCCAATTCACCATTTAGAAAAGATAACTTAACATCCATTTGGTAGATCTTGATTTTTCTTGAGCAAGAATAGGCAAGAAACATCTAGATAGCTTCCATTCTCGAAAACAGGAGAAAATGTTTCTTCAAAATGGATTCCTTCAACTTGTGCATACACTTTGCAGACTAATCTTGCCTTGTTCCTAGTAACCTGTAATTCTTTAACTACTTTGCCCCCCCTGAACCTCTAATGAAACTTCCATCTTATTCAAAATACATTCTTGTCAATCATAGACTTGTGCCATATACTGCTACATATAATCCTCCTCTACAAACATTAAGGAGTCAACAAGCCAGATTGTTCAAAATAGTGAGTCACCTAATGGGCCATCTTGACTTGAGTCATTATTTGAGGCAACTACAAATTCTTCATGACCTTTTGCTTTTACAAATCCTAAAAGCATAATTTTTTAAGCCTTGTTATCTTCTTTGTCTTCCTGTACTTGTTTCCTTTTCCAGACATTCTCATTCCTACAATCTCGAGCCATGTGCTCATAGTTATGACACTTGAAGCATTCAATGTTTTCCATAGGTGGTTCCATATGATATCTGTAGCCGTAAGCACTATGGCCATAGTTATGGAATTTGAAACATTCAATGTTTGGCCCATCTAGCACAGATTATCTTCTGAAAATATCATCATGGAACCTGTCTTGTGATCCTGCAAACTTTCTTCTAGGGTTTTGCAGATAATGATTGTACATGTTAAAAAATTCACAATACCTAGCCATATATCCATAACTAGCACATAAAATAAATAACCATTAAATAAATGTGCATACTTGAATGGGTCATTCAGATGCGACGGTACTTGAATGGGTAAAAATAAATTTACAATCCTTGGCCATATGTTCATAGTTAGCGCATGAAAAACAATAACAATTAAATAAATGAACATACTTGAAATATTTTTCATTCTTATTTGGAGGTGGTGTTGTAGTTTGTTGTGGTCCTTTGTTCTTGATTGTTTTGGTGTTGTTCTTTGGAGTTGCAACATTCTTCTTTGGACTTTCACTTTGATCAACTTCCTTCTTATAATCATCATGCGAAGATGTGCAACTTGTACCTTCATCAACTGGCGCTTTACCATCTTTAATTGCCTTCATTTTTGCTTCTTCATCTGTCTTATCTTGAAAGTGTTATTTTTGCGATCCCTTGAGTTTATTGATCTCATCATAGGTTTCATCAAGTTCTTCTTTCTTTTGAGCAAGATCTTATTGAAACTATCTTTTCAAGATCTTCCTTCTTTTTTCTGCCGATTCAACCTGTAGCTTGAGAAGAGTGGTTTTCTCTACTTCTTTGTTGAGAACCTGTATCTGTTCCTTCTGCTTCTCATTTGCATTATTGAGCCTGCTTTTTTCTACTAAAGATGTTTCTAATTCCTTTTACTTTTGGTCAATAGCAGATATGTATCTTTGTGAGATTCCTTCCTTTCAATTTCTATTTCTTGCATTTGTTGTGTGATCGTGCTAATATTTACAAACACTGTGTTGAGTTCTTGTTGCTTTTGTTGGACTTTTCTCTTGAGTTCTCATGTTGTTGTATTCTTTATCTCTTCCAATTGAGTTCTAAGACTAATAATCATTTTCTCAGACTCTTCATTTTCTTTGATGATTTCTTGTGCTGTCTTCAATTCTTCTTCCAAAAGTCTTGTCTTTTCCTTTTGACTTTTTAGTTCCTTTATCACCTTGATCACTTGATTTTGAAACTATGTTTTACTCATTTTTCCAATTTCTTCATCATATTCAGAAGGATTCGAATTTTCAATAACATATTGACCTGATTGGCTTGTTGAATACAGATTATGAAGCTTTTCCCAAAGAGCGTTAACTATTGAACATTGACCAGCTTTTGTTTTCACAAAATTTGTCAAAATAGTCAAAATTACACTCATGGCCTTTGATTTGTAACTTTTAACTTTGCCAGTAGATGTGTCTCCAGAAAAAGTTGATTCCCATAGTCCATGTGCCTACAAATGTACTTCCATTCTAGATTCCCATATCTAGTAATTATCTACATCAAAATCAAGGGTTGGTACACAATACTCACTTTCTTTAGATTTTTTTGTACCTGTAACTTCCTTTGAAATCCTTGTAACCTACTTCTTTAACTTTCCCATATCTATGCTCTGAAAACTAACTTGCACGGTTAAGATATTACTGAAGAAACCATGCTTTGATACCAATTTTTGGAAATACTGAGAGGGAGGGTGAATCTGTATTCCTTAGCAATTAACACTTTTAAATATTTTCACAGCATTAGTTAATCTTCAATTATTATTAATGCTTATGCAGTAATAACAATAAATAAAAGAACATAGTAGACACAAAAATTTTAGGTGTAAAACCCCCTCTAGGTCAAAAACCACCGAACGCTTTTCTAATAAATTATTTAATCTTCAACCCCAACTGAAATGAGAGCAAAACCTTCTTAGAATTCTAGAAAAACATTATTCTCCAGCTCCCACTGGAAGCATACCCCAATGCCTTGGTTTCTTCAGTAATCAACTGAATGGATGCCCCAACATCCTAGACCAATCTACCACCCTAAAGTGTTTAAGGGCTCCAACTTGTAGGTGACTTCATGCACCATCCTAACACCTTCTTGCCACCCTATAATGACTGAAATGAGACAAGAGTGTGGATTCTCGTACCAGGGACAATGATCCATGATACAATATGTTTTACAATGATTTTGACCAAACACACAATCACACTATGACCTGCAACCCAGCCATGACATCATCTCAACAAAGACTCCTATACCTCCCAATAATGCCTTTTCGACTCTAGGGAGATTGACTATTTTACAATAATGACTCTTCCAATGATGACGCTTTTACGAATGACTCTTTTACAACTTTACAATGATGACTCTTAGCCTTGAAACTTCTTCACAATATACAGATCGCTGTCATGTTTTCAAAGGATTTCTTGCTGCAATTCTTCCTTTGATTTGATACTTCTACTCTTGAATTCTTGCTTGAAGTTGTACTTGAATCTTCTTCTACCTACATGTAAAATTTTCTTGGAAAAACCAATCCCAAAATGAAACAAAATACCCTTCAATTTACCTCTTCCTGCAAAAGACATGTAAGTGCATAATAATCACTAAATACAAATTAAAAATTATAATGTGTACCTGAAGTGTGCTTGTCAATTTTGTTGTTGACTTGCTGTAGTAGTAGAGAAGGACTCCCACTCTTGATATAGGCTTGGACTCCATGCAAGACTATATCCAAAACTAACCTAAAGATATACACAATAAAAATAGATGACAGACCCTAGACTTGTGACGGACCAAGTTTTAAGTACAACAACAGAGACCATTCTATCAACTATGACAAGGCAAGTAACATGAACTTACAACATCATTTAAATTTATCAAACTTCATGTAGCATCAATAATATGTAGCATAAAATGTTTAGTATCAAGAATAGGACATCCGAAAAACTAATTGTGACATATAGAGACATAGAGATATAACCGAGACACTGTATATACTTACGGTGTCCTGCAAAAACATATGTCAGAGATGATACTAAAAATTCAAATGTAAACACTAATAATACATAGCTTTTTGTAGGAGACTTACCCTTCACTGTTGATGTGTGGTCCTTACTGTAGTGATCCTTGAATGCATGTTTTTTCATGTCTTCTAGGAGCTTGATATTGAATCTTTTGTATTTACGTAATTTCGGATCTCTAGGGTCAGAAATTTTGTCTTGTGGTATCCCTCTGAGTCCTTTTCCAACCCCATAGGCCTGATAAATATTTGATTATTCAAGAAAGCGTTATTCCCAATCTCCCATGATGACCTGATTATAGATTGGTTCAGTAGAGCGAACTTGTATGAAGTGCCATGTGTCACTGTTCCGACCTTCAGCCCTGAAAATGCTACTCAACAAACTACAGTCCATCCTATTTTTGTGACTATTTAATAAATTTGAATATAATGCTTAGAGATAAAGTTACGAAGAGCTTCCCAACATCACTTGTTTAACACGGAATTTGGGATCTTGCAAAAACCCTAACTTCCTCAGATCATATCTCTGAAAATACAGGGCACCAAGTTCTGAAATAAAATCACTATGTTCATCAAAATTTCGATTGAAATGGGTTTTAATGTCAATTTCTGAAGCTTCTCAGAAAGCAAGTTATAGTGAAAATTCCATGATGACCTGTTTGAAGCCACAAAATCCTTACTAGAGGAGGATATGAGGGTCAGTATTTATATGAAAGTCTTGAGTTGAGAGGATCCTCAACAAGTGAACGTTGGAGGGATTTTAGGAGATTTTATTATTGTTATTATTATTAATTATTGACTATTCAATAACCACAACCAATTATGAGTGCCATGCCACAACCCCATAGGGTTTTAGCCCACTAACTGAGGTTACTAAATTCAAGCATGAATATCTCTCAAACCATGAAGAATTACTTAGCATTCCATATATCAATGAAAACATCTTAATGATTGGAATACATATAGAAGATCCTTGACTCAGAATAGAGTAATTTGTTAAGTCAAAATTCCCATGCAAGTTCGGGGTAGCCCTTGGTGCTTCTTGGGTTGACATTAATGACAATCACTGATCAGCAGGTGTAACTAAATATTTGTGAGGGTGATCTGATTGCTTCAAAAGATAAGTGGTTGATCTTAGCAAGGATAATCAAATGGAATCCCTATTTGACCCATAATCTGTAGCATGATTCCTTGGGAGATGTAAATGCATTGGGAACTATGAGACTATCATGATGCAAAACCAAGGAAAAGGAAGAGTGAATATTACGTAAGACACATGGCACATGTGGGGTAGGGTGGTGCACCTAGATGAGAAGGGATAATTTAGGGAAAATTACATACGTGACCACTCTTACAAGGGTTTAATTTGATTTTTTTCCCTTAAACCTATTGAAAAGTGTAACTAGGTTCGGTCTTCATAATGACATGCATAATTGTGATTTTATATAATTGATGTGAAGAAGAAAATAAAATTATTATTTTAATTCTTGTCTCATGGGTTTCATGAGCAAGGGATTTTATTTTTAGTAATGGCTCCCATTGTGAGCCCTTAGGAATGGTCATAAAATCAAATTGAGTTAATGTCATGTATGAAGGACCCTTCTTGGGTATGTTACATTTGTATATGAGTCAATGAAAGAGTAAAATATCCCTCAAATACCAAGCTCAAGTATATCCTTCAATTCAACCTTAAATGAAGTAATGAATTTTCTCCAAAATACATGTCAACTCAGTCAAAGTTCAAGTCGGCCTATTATGGATGCTCCAACCACTATAAACAGGGCAACTCAATGTCATTTTAGAGACAAAATTTCAGTCAAGAAGAAGTCTACAACAGGAAGTACGAGAATCATCGAAAAAGTAGTCTCATATCCAATAAGAATAAGGGAGGAAGAGTGAAGTTATTCCGGGTATGTTTTAATGTTTTTCTTATTTCACATGTGCGAAGAAGAGAGGGATCATCTACTGTAGGAAAGGTTCAGAATATTACAATCATTTAAGGCAATCGAATTGGAAGAAGGAGAAGTCAAAGGGAAACTGAATTGAGCAAGGAGTCTCTATAATAAGTGAAGGAGTCTAAGGAACTACATAGAAAGTGACACTTACTAAGCACTACAACTAGGGCTTCTGCATTAAGACAATAAATTGTAGTAAACCGAAATTTGAAGTGTAGCAAAAAAGTAGAGATAAATTTAGCAGTTTGACTTTCGTTGACTCAAGGAAGATAAGGAAGCTTTATTTTTGGTCTTGGAGTGTCAAATATGTCAAGGGTATTGGTCTTGGAATTCGTCAATTGAACTCTCTATAAGAAGAAGAATTAGTTTGGGTTTTCCTCTCAAGTGGAAGATTTTTTGGCCATGGTTGATAGCCTATATTATGTGTCTCTTGTCTCTTTGTTGTTTATGCATTCTAGGTATTTGACGAAGAAGAACACTATAATCTAGAGAAATAGAAGATCCTAATATAAAGAAGTAAAAAGCATTCACACACAATTATCAACAAAAAAGAAATCACCTAATTTCTATGCCTTAGATTTCTTAACAAAACCATGATTCGTTTTAGTTTCTAATCCATGATACCCACTACACTTTCCAAGGGTGTAAGAATACCCGTTAAGGTAGGGAAGCACTGCCCCCTAGGGATAAGTTAACAATGCCACAAAGGCATGCATACCATGAAATAAACAAGACCGAGAGTATCCATGGTTGTCCACACCCTTGGGGATCTAATATTTACTTTCACTAAATAATACAAGCCCACTTGGATTTATAAGGTTATAAAACACATTCTTTGGGCTTGTATGGCATGGTCAAAATGTCCTGGAACTGTACTCTTCATGAAAGAGGGATACAATCAACCATGCTTGACCATAATAAGCCTAGGATACCATAAAACATAACCTCCAAATGGTCTAAAGTACATTTTAATTCCATTCTTTGTGATTACCATTGTGTTTCCAAAAAATGAAAATGTGCATATATGTACCCTTGTTGAAAGAGGGGTAATAGAACCCAACAAGGTTAAGGAAAATAGTGAGGAGTCATCCTAACAAAGAGAAAGGAAGGACTTAATTAAATATTTAAGATAAGTGTTTCATTTTTCATAATCCTAATCATTATGCATCATATTGTCTATATAAGAAGGGTAAAGGGAAGAAACAACAAAAGTAGGCAATATCCTTTAAGGAAACTCATATGAATGAGTTTTCTACCAGGTTTGTGAAGGAATTATCTATAGTATATTTCCTTACTAGGAATATGGTTCCTAGATTTATATGGTATGTGGATGATGGGAAATATTATCATATGAAATTATCTCAATAATTATTTTCTAGTCTAACAAAGCATGAATTAGGAGTGTAGATCAAGCTCAATGATGCCAAGTATCTAATATTAGGAGTTGGTATTGTCCCCTTCTAGTTTGAGTTAGATAAATCTTTGAGTTTTTATGATATCTTGTTTGTCCCAAGTATTAGAATTAATACTCTTTTATTTTCAGGTATGGAGGTTAAGTTCTTTGTAGTTTAGTTCAAGAATTGGTAAGTCCTCATTAAGTAAGAGTCTAGCCTAGATATAGCTTAGGTAACAAGAGTTATAGAAGGTAATTTTTATAGGTTGCAAGCTGAAAGTGTTCGAAACTTAGTTCATAAATATGTTAGTTTGTGTCAAGGTTTCTAAAATCGGCATAGCGTTAGCTTGTGTAAAGGTTTCTAAAATTGGCATAGGGTTAAAATCAACAAGGGTTTTGAAAACAAAAATGTTGTAAAAGTTGGGAAAATATTGGTACAAATAAGAAAATATTGGAAAAAATAAAAAAAAGTAGAAAAAAAGTGAATGAAGATGACTTTTTGGATTCGCTCATGATTATTTTGTGATTTTTATGATGTTATATCAATTTTATCTCAATTCTTATGAATTTTTTCTTGATTTTCCAAACTTAAAATTGGAGGCTTTTTTCGGACAATAAAATCAGTGCCTGGAAAAAATCGCAATGTTGCAATGTTATCATGATTCTTTCGTGATGTTATCACAATTATTTCATGATGTTTGCGACAATGGTTTGTGTGATTCATGTCATACGAGAACACAGTACTTGTATCATAGTGAATTTACTATTCTAAGGGATATAGTCACAAGAATTTCAAATTTTTGTGTTAAACATGATTAAGTACATAGAGGGTGCACACTTGGGAAATATGCCATGAACAATTTCCGAAGTAGTGAGCATAGGTCTAAGGGGATTACAGACATAATTTAGTTAGATGTCTATGAACTTATGTTAGTATCATCTATTATGTTTCCTTCATTAAGTGAATTCTCTCACAAAACTTAGATCTACTTTGTAAAGACCAAGGTTGAGGTATTTAGCATGTTTTAGGAGTTTAAGGCTCTAGTTGTATGCTAGATAGTGAAGAATATCAATGTCTTGAGATTGGAAAATGAGGGAGAGTATACTTCCAAGGAGTTAAAGGGTTTCTAAAAGGAGGTGTAAATCAAGAAGAACATGACTATTCCATACAAATTAGAATATAATGGTGTCTTGTCACCGCTACAACACCCTCCAAAATTTCGTCGCATTTGAATTTTGGAGCCTTCTTTTATTGTCACATATAGAGTCACTTTGATCGTCAAATGTTGTTCTATGATACTCTATGTGTTTCAAGTGTCTTTGAATGTTCTCAAGTGTCATCACATTGATTAGAACATCTTTTGGTGCATTTCATGGTCGTAACATCTTTGTCATAATAAAACTACTCTTTGTAGTTGTAGTCGCACACATTACACTTGTTGCATTTTGAGAATGTGTATAAAGTGGAATTTCAATGTATATTTACCATTATTTAAGTTTTTCTAAGCATTCTTGATGATTTGGTGTGTGTCACACATGATTCTATGTCTGAACTTATCATGTTTTCCCCTTGCCTCATTTTTTAGACTTAGACAAATTTTGGTTGAAAGCGAATCCATTGAGGCTAAAAGTGCATGAGCATATTTCAAAGCTTTGATGGGCGATCATTTGTTGTTTGTAAGTGCACCCTATTCCCTCCAAGGGCACAAAGCACACTCCTCAAGATTGATTCCCATTCCTTATCTTGAATTACACCCTCTAAAATGACTAAGTATTCATTGATTGCACTGGTTTGACTTGAAGAAGTGTGATCTCCTTGAGCACACTAGCACACCCTAAAGACCTTAAGCTCAATACTTCAATGTTCCACAGTATGCAAGCTACTAGATTCCTTGATCACAGAAGAGCACTAGGAAGGCATTAAGCTTCAACCTTCAACCTTCAAGAGTGTGCCCTACACCCTTCCTGAGGCCTCTAGAGCTCATGAGTGCACCCTAAAGGCATGAAGCCTCATTCTTCTACCTTCGAGAGTGCGACATGCACCCTCTCTCTCCCCCTTGAGCACACAATGCAATTGGGAAGATCAAAGCCATCCCTTTCATCCTTTGGTCTTGATACATGCACCCGCCTTGACTTCCTTTCTCTCTTAAGTGAATGAGCACATGCCAAAGCCCTAAAGTCTTCCCTCTTTAGTCCTTCAACCTTCCAAAGTTCTCCCATGAAGCTAAAAATTCATTTATCCCTTTGAAACACACCAAAAAGGAACGAACATAAATATTTCCATAAAAATCATAGTAGACAGGACATTTTTAGACTGATAGTTGCTCATCATGAGCGATTGAAAATGCAGGTATCCCAGAAACATTGTGGAAAGCACACATGGGAAAGATCAAACAATGATAAGAAACAAGGGAATCATGAAAAGAATGAGAAAGACACTTGAATATGGATGATCAAAGCACCCAAAAACTCCATTCAACCAAAGACCCTTTGGAGGTTGAGGACATCCATGATGAAAGTCACACGAAGAATGAAGATGCGATTGGAAACCATGTCACCACTAGAGAAATTCCTCGTCATTAGTCACTATCAGTCCTAGTCATCGAAGATAGTGATATGTCAAGTTCAATCATACCATGATGTGGAGGTCAGTATGTATTATTGAAAATAATTGTAAAAGAGAAATAAGTACAAGACCAAGAGTCATGTATCAACTAAAGAGTCATGGAAGTCAAAAAGACATGTAATACCAAAAGTCATATTTAATTCAAAAAGTCATTTGGACCTCCAAAGGTTGTAGAAGTCCAAATGTCACTAGAATTTAGAAAGTCAAGAGTCATGAGGATGTGAAAGGTGATTCCTCAAGTTATAAATAGATACACATTTCTCACATAAAGGAATGTTAACCTTGGCTTATCACACAGGGCATAAGAGAGACAAAGCTAGTACTTTTGGGAAGCAAGTAGTGGCTCTAACACTCCAATATTGGAGCTAGTGGTGTTCATTATATTTATGTATCTTGGGAATTTTACTTAATATTGAAGCCTTCTAGGCCAACAAATTTTCATACATGGATTGTGAATGTTTCTAAGGCTATCCTTTGAATGTTTATGGTTCACGTTTTATTTCATTAAGTACTTTATTAGTTGAACTATTTCGGTTACTTCAATGCTCCTTGTTGGAAATGTGTTGTAATGCTACAATGATCATTACATCATTGTGAACTATTTCACTCAATGTTAGATGAGTATTTTTCATTGATGTGTGTGTCTCCATTATGGTAGTACTATTAATTCTCTCTTAGAGGCTCACTTTATTTTCCCCTATACAATAAGAGAACCTTGTTACATCGACAATTGAACATCCACAAGGCATACTAGATTTCTCATTCAGAAGAGATATGCACTTCTCTCTCATGTTAACAGCTAAAGCCAAGGCATATACTTAAGTAAATGGTAGTCGAGCCGTATTCTATATGGGACTCCTACACCAAACGGTATAAGGTATAGTTGGGACCTTATATCGGGGAGCTCCTCTATATGTTGGCAATATCCAATGTCATCAACATACTAGTGCTAGAAGGAGGGAAATTGGCTTTTTATGGCTGATAGCTCCACACACCCAAATGATTCTTCTTCAGCACAAGGTAGCAGCATTCTGAGCACCATTCCAACTCTGATTCCTAAAGTAGAAGGACCTTCTCAGCCAGTCCTGAAATAAACTTGCGAGGTTACTTAAAAACATAACTAGGAAATTTGATCCATAACTCATTGGCACACGAAGGCTATTAGATTGATTCCTGGAGTGCATAAAATTCCACGTTTTCTAAAGAAAAAAGAAACAACCAACACTAGTATATTGGTTTATAAAGTGGA
Organism: Pinus taeda; assembly: GCA_000404065.3. Classification (NCBI taxonomy): domain Eukaryota; kingdom Viridiplantae; phylum Streptophyta; class Pinopsida; order Pinales; family Pinaceae; genus Pinus; species Pinus taeda. The sequence continues at coordinate 159,279 of APFE031157463.1, read as the reverse complement.
AGATTTCATATTTTCCTCCCGTGAAGAGTTGGTAGAGTCTTAAAATGATACAATATACTGAAAACATCTTTCCCCTATTAATGAAGGGTATGAGGACGAATCAATTGTTTTTTTTGACGACCTATTTGATGGGTTAGATGGTGAGTATTCATCAGATTATGATGAGGAGGAAGAACACATAGAGGAGAAAATGGTCGACTAGGATTTAAAATGGATGGTCTAAGGGCCTCTTTCTCTTCTGAAAAACTTGAATAAAATTCCAAGCAATCCAAAAAAGCTTCTTTCAAAGTATGATCCAAATAAGAAGGTGAAGGCTTCAACCACCTTGATGAGTTTTACGTTCATCTACAAATGATGGAGGTAAGGTATGATGATTTTTCCTGCCGACTTGTCCCTTATAAACTAGAAGGCATGGAAACAATGTGGTACCACAGTCTACTAGTCAATTCGATCCATACTTGGAGAGAGTTTAAAAATTTGTTTCTCAAGAAGCTTGCTGACACAAGACTCCCACCATGTTACTTAAGGAGATAGGAAGCATCAATATGGGGGAGAAAGAGAAAGTGAAATATTTTAATAAGAAGTTCAATCACATATTGAATAAATTTTCCCTAGATACACAACCAAATGATTCAATCACTATTTATTACTACACGATTGTTTTTCTCACCAGTATTTCCCAGTTTGTAAAGAGAGTTGTAAAGGATACACTTGCATTAAAATTTACAGAAGAGATCACACTTGAGAAGTACTTGCACTCGATTGGGGTCATTACAGATGATGAATAATCCAAGGACTCCAAAGAAACTATTAGGAAGTCACAACCTTCTTCTAGTAATGCTAAAGAAGAGGAATCATTAGATATCGAGAGCTTGACTAGGATGGTGAAGAAAATGACTAATGAAATCTTAGAGCTGAAGAAAAGGTCAAGTCAAACTTCTACTAGCAGCAAGGCTCCCAAGTCCTTCCCTTTTCGAAGGGGAAATAGTAACAAAAACAATCATCTCGTGAAGTCTACACATAGCTCGAATGTTGTGATGAACATAGAAAGGATCGACATGGATAATTATTGTTTGTTTCACTAGGAATATCACTCATAAAATAAATTCCCCTAGTAAAACCACAACATGAATGCTCTCGATACACATATCATAGATACTCTATTAGCATATGAGTAGGAAAAAAAAAAAGAGGAAACAAAAGAACCTACAATGGCTAAAGAAAGAAAAAGTATTGGACATGCAATGAATGCATATCACTGTATTTTAAACGCTGAGAAGAAAAATGTTGAAGAGCCACCCCAAGGTGAAGCCCTTCCTCAGAAGCAAATTGATCGATATAGTTTAAGGAGTAAAGGGCCCATCTCTGAATAGGAATTCACAAGATATAAACTAAAAGAGCAGTTGTTAAGAAGAATATCATCCCTTATCAATCCTCCTCAAAATACACAAAGTCTCAAGATGCAACTAAGTCCAAGAGAACTTCCTTGAGTAATAACAAAAATTCTAGCATTCCAGAAGTGTCAAATAAAGCCACTCCTCCAGACACTTCAGCATTGCCTACCATAGGTGAAACAACCAATTATAACATTCTGGATGATATGAAGAAGACAGGCCAAAATTTCTATTTATGAGCTCGTGAAGACCGCAAGCCAGCATGAACTCATTATCCAAACTTTTTTCGCAACCTTTAGCAAGCAGTAAAGCTTCCTCCCCTAAAAAAGTGTTACGCAACTCTTTTTGTCCCCTTGAATATATTGTGAATGCTTTAACATTAGAAGCTAACACTCTCAGCCCTTTGTTTCTGTTAACGTTTGAATTTTTCAATTATACTATCCATAATTTCTTAGTCAACTCTAATGCATCTGTAAATGTAATGCCATTATCTGTAGCAAAGAAACTAAATGCAAAATGGGATAAAATCGATGCACAAATTGTTGAGGTGGACAGGTCTCTTTTCTAGGCAATTTGTGAAATTAGGAATGTGCTTATCAGATTGTTAAAGACAATCGAGTTCAATGATGTATAAATGTCATGATTGTGGACATACCATAAGCTTATGGTGTAATTATTAGTAGAGTCTGGTCTAATAAACTAAAGGGATATTTCACAACCGACTGGTCACATTTTTAGCTTCCATACAAGGGAAGGAATAATAAAATTTGAGTGGACAATGAGTCATACATGGAATACATCGTGACACCACTTGAGGGCTAGAACGACCTATTTCTTTTGCTGATATGATTTTTGGGAGTTTCTTTCTCGAAATTGATCTTGGGTGCTATCAGGCACAACCATCACCTATTCTACCAAAGAGACAATTGGAACTCCTTCCTTATTCTCCACCTGGTGCAAATGAAACATGTAATATAGGTGTACACAATAGTAGTAATACTAGTAATAATAGTAATAAAAGTATAGGAAATTCCTTAATAACTATTAATATTTGGACTTTACATTTAGATGGTTCAAAGACGTAGGATGGTTTTGGAGTAGGTTGCATTCTTACAGACCCATGCAATAAGAATCATATCCTTTCGTGTCATCTAGACTTTGAGTGCACTAATAATATCACTGAATATGAAGCACTCCTTCTCAGGTTAAAGAAAGATATTGACCTAAAGGTAGAATTTCTGAAGGTAATCGGTGAATTAGAGGTGGTCACTTGTCAAATACAAGATACTGTATGCTATGTTTTACTACATTTTAAAAAATACCAACAGGAGGAATGGTGTTTGATTAATCATTTCAAATCTTTCATTATTTTTTTTGTTCCTAGAGTTAGAAATGTTGTAGTAGATGCATTAGAGGATGTAGCTGCCTGAATGTCACCATTTGAAAATGGTTTTTCTATTGAAATTATATCTAAACCATTTATGCTTGACAATGTCACTAACTTATGTATTTTCAATGATGAACAACATATACTACACTTTATGGCTAATGCTTACATATTCAAAAAATGCTGCCATAGAGGAGGATGAGCACGATCAGGTTCTGTAGGAGGCATCTAGTGTAGTGAATTGAAACACTATACCTAAAAGTGTGGTGTCCCTAGAAAAAATATATGTAGAACTGATTTAGGGGTCCAACCAACACTAAGTCTCAGATTTCAAAGCTATCATCTGAATAAGTCAATTTAGGAACACCCGAAGATCCAAAGTATGTGAACCTTGGTACTTGTTGTTCTCCACAAGAATGACAATAATTTATCCACTTATTTAAGAAGTATCATGATGTGTTCGCATGGACATATGGTAATTTAAATACTTATGATACTCGTATTATCCAATATGTCATCCCTATAAAAGAAGGGGTGAAACCATTTGAGTAGAAATTACGGAAAGTTCATCCGACACTGGAATCTCTCATACAAAAGGAGTTGAGAAAGTTGTTGGATGCTTGGATCATATTTTAAGTTAGACATTCCACGTCTATTTCCAATCTCGTCCAATTCAAAAATATGTTTAGAGAGATAAGATTATGTGTATATTTCCAAAACGTTAATTAGGCTTCTGATAAAGATAAATATCTAATGCCATTCGTGGTGTAGATACTCCAGATAGTATTTTGGGTCTGAAATGTTTTCTCTACTAGATGGGTTCTCATGTTATAATAAAGTGCTAGTAGCAGAACCCAACCAAATGAAAATAACATTTGAGACCAAACATGGGACATTCTCCTTTAAGAGGATGCCATTTGGACTTATAATCATAGGTGCAACTTTCCAAAGAGCAATGGACATCGCCTTTCGTGGCCTGATAGATAAGAGTGTTGTTGCTTATTTGGATTATTTTATGGTGTTCTCGAAGAAAATATCAGATCACACATGTCATCTGAAAAAAAATCCTCTATCTACAAATCTGACCTTGTGTTTCTCCACACTCCCATATGCTGCTTTCTTTACCTTGTAAAGCCCTATGGAACTCACCACTAACTTGTCTTCTGGTCTTAGGACCACTTCCAAACACTGTTTCTAATAATGGAGTCATACTCTTCATCCATGGAATCAAACCATACTGGTTTCTGCACTACTTCGTTGAATTAGGATGGCTCAACCTCTACACACTCTCTCATTTGAACCATATAGCCTGTGTACTGATTTGATGACCTCCACTGCTTGCACTACAATGTGGGTTCTCCCACATTCTCTTTAGCATCATGCATCAATCTGTCAACCTCTCTGGTGCACTTCCTTCCATCTCTGGAAGTATTTGCATGAGTGGGTGCTTCCACTCTCTTCTCCTCTACATGTTGCTGCTTCACATCATCCTGAGGTTCCTCCTTTAGAGCTAAAAGCTCCTCATATGCATGTAACTAAAGATCTGATCCAGGTGGATATTTGTGGCCACTCACCAAGTCCACTTGGACCCCCACCATTTTTTCTTTCATCTTTTCAGTTTCCTTTATTGTAGCACAATTTACTATTTTTAGCAGTTTTTCGAGTCTTGAACTTCCAAAGCTGTTTCGAGGCCCTAAACGATGTTTTTTGGGAAAACTGGGAGAAACGTGGGTCCACAGACTGATGTTTCTCTTCTAAAAGTTTCATTTCTCAGATAGATCTTTCTAACGAGATATTGTGGGCGTCAAACGAAGATCAGATGCCAAAGTTATGACCCCGGGAAGTCGATGTACCAATTTACCCAAACCAGGCCCATAGTTTGGCGTTTCATCTTCTAGGGTTAGGTTTTTGGATGTTTAGGGTTTTCCATTTTTTCGAGCCTCATTGTAACATAGTTAAGAGACATGTAGTTGCCACATCTCTTCTCAGAGATAAGATACCATCGCCCTAGCTGGTTTATTTCCATTTCTATTTGTAAGCATATTTTAGTGTTTTACAGTAATGAAATGAAGTATTATTTCCATTGCATCTATGTATTTATGGTTACCTCTGTAATTTTTTGTGTTCCCATTTAAATCTGGATCAAGCTTCCTCTCAAGGGAACATCTCATGGCCTTATTTCATCAAAATTCACATCTCTATGAACCATTGTCATCTTGTTGGAGGGAAGGTGCACCCAGTAGTTATGAGGTATATCAATGTACCCCACAAATATACCCAACTGTTGGCTTTAGCTTTAAAATGAAAGCTTTGAAATGTTGGATTTAGCTATGAAATCTTTTTAGAGTATGAAGAGATATAAGCTATAATGTTTGATGTAGGTCATAATGACTTCCATAATAGTACACAAACCTTCAAGTGAAGAGAAGAAGACAATAACCCATTCCATTTTTTTCAAGAGACCTTGATGGTGTACTGAGAAATTGAGGGGTGCTCATGGCTATGTTGAGGCTCCCATGAGCATATTTAGAGAAAGTAGATCTCTAAAGAAGTTTCTAGTCTAAATGGAATTATTGAGCATAATCATAGATCCCAATGTTTCATGTTTTGCAAGGTAGTAGACCAATAGTTATGGTGGAAATTCATGATGGTGGAGTTGTAAAATTTTTATTATTTTGTTACAATTACTGGTTGTTATTCTCCTATCTTTTTACATTATTTTTCAATTACAAAATACTTGTAGAAAATGCTGAATAAAATACAACTTCATCTTCACTGAAAAATAAATACCATAGGAACTAATAAAATAATTCACACACACACACACACACACACACACACACACACAGATATAGAAAACCAGTTTTTCCAGACGAATGTCCCTAAAAAATGCTGAAGGGAAACTAGTCTGCAGATGAGGCTTTTATTATTACAAATTTTCAACATTTTGAGAGCATAATGATTTGCTTGCCTGACACTGGAAAAACACTAGAAAATTTTCTCCACTATTTTAATTGGAAAATCTAATTGGAAACACTAAGTTTCCTCTGCAAAAGTCAACTTGGACTTTTCCTGCAAATTCACACTCTTACCTACAACTCGCACTAGCAATTGAGAATGCTTCCAAAAATTTGTTCCAATGAAGAAACTGCCTCCCTTTGTATTATGAAGCTACTATCACCTCCTTCAGGAATTATTTCAGCAATTGGAAATGGAATTTACTGCTCCAACAATTCGTACTTGGTAAATTGGTTAGTTGCACTACTTGTTCAACCCTCTTTTCTGCATATAAAAACAACCTTTTTCTATCTCCGATAATACTAGAAATATCTATGGAAATATTATCTGGAAATATTCTCCCAAATTTTCATTGTTGAAGCACTTCTACTAGTGTTCATGCACTGCCTCTGCACCCTTGCTCTCACTGCAATTCATCTCTCCTTCATGCTCTCCAAAATACCCTCGATCTCATCTTATAATCTCTTGTTTTCAAATCAATGACCATAATATAATCACAATCGATGGATAATATCATCTTGAATCCATCAAGTGACTTTTTAATATGTCTCTAGAGGAAACTATATTTACCAAAATTAATATTGATTAATTAAGTTGTTTCCTTAAGTTAGACTTAGGGCAATTTAATTTACTACTTAATTAAATATAATCAAGGCCTTTTCTCATGAAACCAATTCTAGGTATTGGAGAAAATGTGATCCCTAGCCTTAAAAACAATTTGAGACTAGAAAACTATCTGAGATACACAAACTAACACTCCATCTTAGTGTACACATAACACCCAACTTGTCTCTAAGGAAGATAAATCTCGCCTTCCCCAAATACTTTATGAAAATATCTGCTACCTCCTCATCTGTATGTATATACTGTAGCTAGACTATCTTGTGCTGTGAAAAATCACCTAATGAAGTGGTATCTAATGTCTATATGCTTGGACCTATCATGAAAAAATGGATTCTCTAACAACTTGATGTAACTTTGATTTTCACAGTGTATCCTTGTAGTCTTTATCCTCTGACCAAACATGGCTACCAATAATTTCCTAAGAAAAATAGCCTTGCATGTATCCATGCTCATTTGCTATGTACTCTACCTTGGATGAACTCAGTGACACATACTACTGCTTCTTGTTGTACGAAGTGACAATCCCTGATTGCATGTTGAAGTAACACCCTGAAGTGGGTTTTTGATCTTTTGCATTCCCTACCTCGTCTGCATTTGTATAGCCCAACAATATGACACCATCACTTTGAGCATAATTAATCCCATAATTGACTATACCATGCCAATAGGATATATTTAGCCTGGTTTTGACTAGATACATGAGAGAGCCTATCAACTTCCTATACATGGTGGGGTATATATCATTCTCCTTGGAAGCATCTATCTTCTTCCAATTACTAATCATGGTTGTAGACATGGCCATGCAATCATCTATCCCAAATCTCCCCAGTAATTCTATGTAGTATCTCCCATGAATAAGGAATATCTCAGCATCTGTCTCTGATACCTCCATGCCTAGAAAGTAGTGAATTTACCAAAAATCCTTGATCTCGAACTCTATTTTAAGATCTCTCTTGCACTTCTCGATGATTACCATTCAACCTGTTAAGAAAAAGTAATCCACATATAAGAAAAGAATGAGTAAATCTCCTCCAACCACTATGCCTTGCAAGTATCTATTGATGTTCTTGTTCTTACCTAAAATGTACACCAAAGGAACAATGCTCGAAGCATGGGCTATCACTCTGATCCCCACTCACTTCGTTTAAGCTCTCTCATAGGAAAGATAAGGGGATTAGTCCATAAGGGTGGAAAATGTAAGGAAAACTTCTTGGAATAAAAAATCTAGGAGATCATAATCACTTCTGCAAGTAAATTGAATTAAGATTAGATGGCAAGTTAAGTGATTAAATTGAGAAAATGTGAGATGAATATGTTCAGTTAGACCTAAATGACACTTAAGATGAAATGATAAGAGATAAGTGCCTTGATAAAAATTCCAAAATAAATTAAATAACTTGCACAGTAATAAAAGATACTTCAAGATATAAGACAAGCAATGCTACAACAAAATGTTAGTACAAGAAAAGTTCAAGATAACCAGATATATATGTAATCAACTTTAAGAGGACAATTGCAAGGAAAATAAACTTTCTCTAAGTAAATATGATATTCAATGAAAATGAATTTTAAATGAGAAGAGAAACAATTAAGGCCTACAATTATATATTGAGCTCATAGTTCCAATTACAAATTGATCAAATGAGATGCAAGATCTATCTAATGTGAAATGCAAGATGTTAGGATATTATGACCTATAGGAAATAGTTAGGTATAGCTTGGTCTAGTGTAGAGTTAGGTAAAGTGTGTTTCTTTACTATGTACATTTGTAACTTAAAATCCGATGGTCACGATATGTTCTAGATATGAAGTGATCTGACGGTTCATTCTCTCCTCGGTATTACCAACACTTTATCCATGGCTTAACACCCGATTGGTCCATGATCTCTATTTACAGAGCATGGAGGGTCATTTGTAGGGTGACTATTCATAGAGAAGCTTATATAATTTTTCATTCCTTTATTAATGAATTGCCTGAAGTGGCAACGTTGGGTCAGGTCGTGGATTGTTTCCCTCTTTGAGGGTTTTAATCATGTCAAGAATATTGGTGTTTTTATTTGTGATCTGTTTGTGAGCAGTGTCCTCTGGTGTTCTATCTGAGGAACTTACCTTATAAATTCCTACATGGTATTAGAGCTATTTGAGGGCCACATTTGTTGGTGATCCAAATAGGAAGCTGGTACAACTGCATCTGATTGTCGTGTCTTATATCAACTGTTTCTGACTGCTTTCAGGCTGAGAGGATTTCTCTATTGTGTTAGGAGCATCTGTTCCACTGAGGAACCCCTGAAAGGTTTTTGGTAGCCCTAGCTACGCCATTTTTAAGATCTGGAGGTATGCAATTTTTATTTGTAGTTTTAGTTATTCATCTCTCTATTTATTTTGGTTTATTTAAGTCTCTTTTTTTATTACCGGATCTATACCTTTCATTTCTGCGTATGCTCTTTGCCCTGTGACTCTGTGCAATTTGGCCAAATCAGAAATAGAAATCAAGGATTTTTCTCATGCATATGCTCTTTTCTGCCATGCCTTAGTGTGATCTCAGAAAATCAGAAACATTGAGGAAAATATTTAGGTTCTCGCGAAAGCTAACTTCAAGCCATAAGGCTTGGTTTTTTTTTTTTTGTATGTCCGTGTTGGCTTGTGTGGTTTTTTGTTTTGTAGGAAAAAAGATTTTTTTCAAGTAAGTACACACCCCAAAGCTTTAGTGACTAACAAAAAAAACAAAAAAAAGAAAAAACTCCTTTCCTCTTTTCAAAAAATTACTAATCTTTTAAAGTAGCTCACTTGGTCCAAAGTTACGTTATGAGAATAGAGGTATTGAATTCAAGTCTTTCTTTTTATTGAGTTACTTTTTCAAAAAGCACATGTAACTTATGTTTTAAAGTTACTTTATGTAAAAGTCTTCTCACCCATTATAGAAAGTGAGTCACTTATAATTTTAAAATCTCTTTATCTTTAATTTATGTTACAATTTAGTGGGTAGCTCATAAAGTACCATTATAAAAGTGACTTTCACTTATTTATAAAAGTGGGTCACATATATTTTTTAAAGTGAGCTAATTAGATTAATTTTGGAAGCGGCTGTGGGGGACCTTTCCTCTTTTTCAAAAATTACTAACCTTTTAAAGTAGCTCACTTGGTCCAAAGTTACATTATGAGAATAGAGGTCTTGAGTTCAAGTCTTTCTGAGTTACTTTTTCAAAAAGCACATGTAACTTCTGTTTTAAAGTTAATTTGTGTAAAAGTGTTCTCACCCATTATAAAAGGTGAGTCACTTATAATTCTAAAGTCTCTTTATCTTTTATTTAAGTTACAATTTAGTGGGTAGCTCGAAAGTACCATTGTAAAAGTGACTTTCACTTATTTATAAAAGTGGGTCACATATTTTTTTTAAAGTGAGCTAATTAGATTAAGTTTCGAAGGGGGTTGGGGTGGGGGGGGGGGGGGGGAGGGGAAGTATATATATATATATATCATTCACTTTCCGCACATCACGCACTTCGTCGACATCTTCAACAACTTTTCTCTAAAAATCCATAACTTTTTCATCCAGAAGCAGTTTTCAGAGCCGTTTTTTTTAATTAGCTTAATTTTTCAAGATCTTTCCATTAGAACACTTAGTTTTAGTATCTATAGCTTTAGTTTCTGTTAAAATGGAATGTTCATGCCAAATTATTCTTGACAACACCAACTACTTCTAATGGCGGTACTAAATTGTGGATTTACTTACAAGTAAATGTCTTTACAGAATAACCTCAAGCCAAGAAACTAAACCTAAAGATGAAGATAAGGCAACCAAATGGGAAAATAGGCAAGATCAAGCACGTGGGTTGGTAGGGATGTCTATTCTCCAGACCTTAGATTCCATATTGTAGAACTTGATACTCCTAATGAAGCAATGAAAGAACTTGCTAAAGTTTTTGGAATTAAAAATGAAATTAGAGCCTATCAACTTGAAAATGAGTTTCTTATGTTAGACCCCAATAAGTTTTCTTCCATTGAAGATTTTTTGTCCAAGTTCAAGATCCTTAGACTTCTCTTCGAAGGTGTTAAGGTTAAGAAAGAATATGGTAGCCTTATCTATTCCATTCTTACTAAGTTGGGACCAACCTACTTTGTGTTTGTTTCCACCTTCCATTCTACTAGAGAAGCCTTTATTTCTCAAGTAGAAGACTACAAGCCCCCCTCTTTTGATGCATTTTGTGATTATTTAATAAGAGAACAAGAAAAACTCTTACATCTTGGTCTTTTTAATCTTGGAAACTCTTCTAAGAAAGCCTTAGCCACCCAACAACAACCAAATTCAAAGAATCCTAAGAAGAAGTATCCTAAAAAGAATGGTCATAAACCAAACAAGGGTCCTAAACAATTTCAGTCTCAAAATGAAAAATCATTTCAACAAAATGATAAGGCAAATAAAAACAAAGGGAAGAATACTGATAGACATTGACACTTTTGTAATCGAGATGGTCACTTAGAATCCAAATCCTTTAAGAATATGGAAGCCTTGGAAGTAGCAGTGAAGAAGCATAACATCCATTTGGAGCACTCTTCAACTTCAACTTCATCTTTAGGGATAACACTTTCTGCATGTGGTTGTCAAGCATCTCAATCTAGTTATGCACTAAATGTATCTTCTTCTTCTTCTCATTCTCATGAGTGGCTGATTGATTTTGGATCTTCTTATCACATGGCGAAAAACAAAGCCATGTTTCCTTCTTTAAATGATTGTAACAACAAAAATATATATGTTGTTGATGATAGATCTCATAGTGTTGTATGGACTGGAACTATTCATCTAGACAATGGTCAATTTAATGATGTATTATGTGTTCCAACCTTATCCTGCAACCTTCTATCTATATATCAGATAACTCATTCAGGTGAAGGTAAAACCATTGAATTTTCACCTCACAATGTTGTAATTAAGGACCTAAGAGATCCTAAACAGATTTTAGCTACTGGAATTGTTGATGATTCTAAAAGGTTGTATAAGTTTAACAACTTAGGGTCATCAACTCTCCCCTTGGGATTTGTTTCTCACAATGATGAAGTGAGAAAACTTTGGCATGAGCGATTTGGTCACTTAAACTATCACTCCCTTCAAAATATATGTAAAGAAAATATGGTGATAGGTCTTCCTATGGTATCTTTTAGAGATGGTGTTTGTTTCAGATGTGTACTCAGAAAACATCATCGAGATAGTTTTGAAAAATGTGCCTCTTGGCATGCCTCAACCCTTTTACAACTTGTGCATAGTGATTTATGTGGTCCACTTCCAGTCGTTTCATTCTCTCACTACAAGTATTTCTTAATTTTCATTGATGATTTCTCCAGACGCACTTAGGTATACTTCATAAAACTCAAGAGTGAAGTATTTAACATGTTCTTGGCCTTTAAGGAATTTGTTGAAAAACAATATGGACATCAAATTCTTACGCTAAGATCTGGTAATGGCGGAAAATATGTTAACAAATTCATCAACTTTTGCACTGAGCATGGAATTCAAACACAACATACTATTCCATATACTCCATAACAAAATGGTGTACCTGAAAGGAAGAATCACACCTTAAAGGAAATGGCTAATTATATGCTTCAATCTAAAGGACTTAGTCTTAATTTTTGGGTAGAAGCAATTAACTATGCAAATTACATAGTAAATCGCACCGCTAATAAGGTTTTAAAGAATATCACTCCAGAGGAATCATGGAGCTCAATTAAACCAGATGTAAGTCACTTTCGTGTTTTTGGAAGTGAAGCATGGGCCCATATTCCCGATGAGAAACACAAAGCCATAGAACCAAAGAGTGAAAGATGTATTTTTATTGGACATTCTGAAGATTTCAAAGGATATAATTTTTTTTCACCTAAGTCCAAAAATGTTATCATTAGAAGAGATGTAAAGTTTGCTAAAATTATATCGACCTACGAGCCTAATGTGCCACCTCTCTCTATCCCTTCTACTTCTAAAAATATTTCTTCTTTAGGTGATGACATCAAGGATGACAATCCTCCCCCACCTTCTCAGTATCCTGCTTCAGCTCCTCAGCTTCCAAAATGCGTTTGTTCTACTCGAGTTGCAGTTGGTGTGCTTGTAGGTGATCCTACAGATCAACAACCTACTCGTTCTCAATTTTATAGAGCCTCTTCTTTATTGGCTCAAGCTTCAGTGAATTATGATCCTTAAACCTTTGCAGAAGCTTCAAGTCATCCAGATTGGGACATAGCTATGAATGAAGAAAATTGTTCATTATTGGCAAATGATACATGGGATATTGTTCCTCTTCTAAATGGAAAAAAACTTGTTAGATGCAAATGGGTTTACAGAACCAAGTATGGACTAGATGGAGAATTTGATAAACATAAAGCCCGTCTTGTTGCTAAGGGTTTTTGTTAGGTCTTGTAACCCCTTATTGTTATTATTACAACCCCCTTACTATATTTTTGTGCTGATGTAGTCCCCATATTGTTATTATTGTGCCCCATAGAAGCCCACTATTGTTGTTATTGTGCCCTTACATTGTTATTGTTATGTCAGCTCTGATTATATTATGACCCCTTAGACTTCTATATATAGAAATGAGGTATTGTAATTTTTATCATCCAAGAATTGTTCATTTGTGTAATGTAAAGGAGGTTTCCCGATCGAAAAGGCTGAATTATAAGGTGTTGATCTATCTTTTCTATCTTTTTGTGAGTTGGTTTCATAACATTTGGTATTAGAGCTTTGGATTTTAGGGTTTCGCTTCTCCAAACAGGTCATCGTGGAGTTTTCACTATAACGTTTTTGCTACGAATTTTCTGAAGCTAAAAAAAAAACCCATTTCATAAGAATTTTTTTTAAAATTGGGGTCTAAATTTCATATCTTCTCTTGCTATATTTTCGGAGATATGATCTGAGGAAGTTAGGGTTTTTGAAAACTCCAGGATTCCATCTCAAACAGGTCACCATGGAATTTTTGCTATAATTATTTTTCTGCGAAGTGTCAGACTCTAAAATTAAAACCCATTTGACCTGCAATTTTGGTGAAGCTTGGAACGGAATTTCAGATCTTAGTGCACTATAGTTTCGGAGATATAGTCCAAGACAATTAGGGTTTCGACAGGCTCTCGAATTACATCCTAAATAGGTGACCTTGGGAAAATTGTCATAACTTTCTCTCTGAGTATCAAATTTAAATTTCGTAAGAAGTTGTAGAACGAGGATGAACTGTAGTTGTTTGTGTATTAGTTTTAGGTCCTAAAATTGAAATAGTGACACGTGGCATGTCATACAAGTTTTCTCTACTGAACTAGTCTATAGTCAGGTCATCGTGGGAGATTTGACATAACTCTTCCTTGAAAAATCCAATCTTGATCCGAATTACGGGGTTAGAAAGAGGACTCAGAGGGTTACTATAGGATGACATTTCAAAACTTGGAGATCTCAAATTACGGAGTTATAGTTGTTTCAATATCGAGATCCTAAAATCAAGAAAAGGCGATACGAGGAAGTTTGATGGAAATGATTCGGTAAAATGGATACTACATATGGGGCAATATTTTGATCTACATGAGGTGAAACTATTACAAAAGGTAGGTATTAAATCTTCATATTTAGAATCAAATCAATTTTTATGGTATAAAGGGCTTTTTTCTTGTAAACCACTTGTTGTGTGGTCAATTTTCACGTAGGAAATGATAGCACATTACGAGGATATAAAGAGAAACAAATTCTTTAGCTAATTGATAAATCTCAAACAAAAGGGTTCAATGGAAAAGCACATTGAGGACTTTCAAAAATTGAATATAAGGGTTAATGATATTACAAAGAAGCAAAGGATTGATGTCTTCATAGAGACTTTAAAGGATAACATTCAACATGAGGTTTGTCTTTGGGAACCCGATTCATTGGAGAAGGCATTCAGGTTGGCAAGAAAAATTGAAAGTGAAATTATGGAAATAAGGAATCCCACCACTCACGACTATAATTATGGAACATTTTTTTCTCCTAGCCTTCCACAACCTACAAGGCTTACACTCAAACAATTGGAAGAAAAAAGAGAAGAAGGGCTTTCTTACAATTGTGATAGAAAATACACTAAAGGTCATAAGTGTGCTGAGAAGAAATTATTTTACATAGATTATGAAGAGGAGGAATAAAAGGATCAAGAAACATCAAAAGAAGAGGATATACACCAAGGACCAACCCTAGAGAAAGAAGAAATGAATCCGACCATATCTTGTAAAACATTGGCAAGAATTATGACTCCTCAAACTCTCAAGATAGAAGGACATATCAAGAAGAAAAAGGTTCAAAGAGTGAAAGATCACATCGAGAAAGAAGAAATGAATTCCACCATATCTTGTAATGCATTGGCTAGAATTACCACTCCTCAAACTATCAAGATAGAAGGACATATCAAGAAGAAAAATGTTCAAGAAGTGAAAGATCACATCGATCATCAAGAAATGAATTCGATCATATATTGTAATGCATTGGAGGAAATTACCACTCCTCAAACTCTCAAGATAGAAGGAGATATCAAGAAGAAAAAGATTCAAGCTGTGAAAGATCACATCAAGCATCAACAACAAGTTCTCCAACTTTTAAAGGATAACGCCACTTTGGTGCAGAATCGAATGAAAGAACATGCAAATCAAGATCGCAGTGAAAGAAGTTTTGATGTAGGCGATTGGGTATTTTTATGACTACATCCCAAGGAAGATATTTATGAGAAGGAAATGTTGGCAATACTATTTTTACTTAAGAAATGACAACCTTACCTAAGGGGAAGACACTTCAAGGTAAAAATGGATCATGATAGTCATAAATAATTTTTAGAACAAAGATTATCTTCAGAAGAACAGAAAAAATGGGTCACAAATATGTTGGGTTATGACTTTGAAATCATCTACAAAAAAGGGACGAGAAATGTTGTTGGAGATGCACTCTCAAGAAAGGATGAGGATGTGGAAGCATTGTTTTGTGTTATTTCTATTGTCCAACCAGATTGGATAAATGAAGCAAGGGATGAATGGAAGAAGGATGAAGAAGTGTGGTCACTCATTCAAAAGCTACAGAAGATCCCAGCTCAAATAATATTTCCAGAACTTGATGAGGAAGGAAAAATCATATTGGAACCTGAAGCAATCATGGAAATAAGAACTCAATAGCTATGAAATCGATCAATTCTAGAGTATCTTATCAAGTGGAAGAACTGACCCGTTGAAGATTCGACATGGGAGGACAAGAATTTTATACAAAAACATCAATAACTACTCAAGCATTGAGGACAAAACGTTTTGAAGGAGAGGGGCATGTTAAGTCCCTATACTACTAGTGTAACCCCTTATTGTTATTAGTACAACCCCCTTACTATATTTTTGTGCCCATGCAGTCCCCATATTGTTATTATTGTACCCATAGAAGCCCACTATTGTTATTATTGTTCCCTTACATTATTATTTCTATGCCGACTCTGATTATATTATTACCCCTTAGACTCCTATATACAGAAAGGAGGTATTGTCATTTGTATCATCCAAGAATTGTTCATTTGTGTAATGTAAAGGAGGTTGACCCCTCGAAGAGGCTGAATTCTAAGGTGTTGATCTATATTTTCTATCTTTTTGTGAGCTGGTTTCATAATAGTTTTTCACAGGTTGAAGGCATTGACTATACTGAAACCTTGTCCCCTATTGCCAAAATGAACTCTGTCTGCCTTGTTCTTTCCCTTGTTGCCTCTTTCAAATGGAAAATCCATCAGATAGATGTTAAATCTACCTTCTTGCCTAGGGACTTGCATGAAGAAATCTATATGGAACAACCTCATGGATTTATACAAATAGATTCTAGCCTTATATGTCAGCTTAAGAAATCCCTTTATGGTCTCAAGCAAGCCCCTCAGGCTTGGTATGCCAAAATGGATAGCTTTCTTTTAGATACTAGTTTTTCTAAGTGTCATTTTGACAGTATTGTCTACACCAAGAAAGTGGGTAAGTCTCTGATCATTCTTGTTCTTTATGTTGATGATCTTATCCTTACAGGTAGTGATCCCTACCTTATAAACCATGTGAAGTCCAGCCTTAAAAAGTAGTTTGAAATAACAAAATTAGAACACTTGCATTTTTTTCTTGGTCTTCAAGTCTTGCAATCCAAGGAAGGTATTTCCCTTTCCTAGTCCAAGTATGCCTATGATCTTCTACGCCACTTTCACATGGAAGAATGTAAGCCATCCCCTTCTCCCTTTCATTGTAGAGCCAAACTTTTAGTCACTTGTACTTCCCCTGAAGTTGATGCTACCTTATACCATCAGCTTGTAGGAAAACTTTTGTATCCGACCCATACCCATCCTCACCTTTCCTTTGTTGTTGGCGTTATTGCTCGGTTTATGCAAAAAACACATGAAAGTCATTGGAAAGTAGCTAAAATAAGACTTCCTTATGTTCAAGGTACAATTCAGTTTGGGATTCATTACAGTGCAGAATCATCTCCTCTATTGGTTGGTTTCACTAATTCCGATTGGGATGGTGACCCTGATGATTAGAAGTCTACTGCAGGTTATGTCTTCACTCTTGGTTCTGAACCTATTACATGGGCTTTCAAGAAACAAAGTGCCATTTCTATTTCTTTAGTAGAAGCAGAGTATCGTGGCGTAGTAGAAGTTGGTAAGGAAGCCATGTGGCTTCATAAGATCCTGTCAGAGTTTGGCTTTCAGTAGCAACATCTGACTACACTTTGGTGTGATAATCAAAGTGCCATTCAACTATGAAAAGGTCCAGTCCAAAATCAGCGTAGGAAACACATTGAACTAAACATGCACTTCATCAGAAAGCTCATTCATGACCATGCTCTTGAAGTGCAATATTGTTCAATCGATGATCAAGTTGCAGACATCTTTACAAAGGCTCTCACAGAGGCGAAGTTTACTGAACTTCGATTTATGGTTGGAGTTCAAGAAGTTGTCACTAAGGGAGGATAGGTTATAATTCCTCCTTCCTTCTCCCATTGTATCATATTTGTACATCCTTCAATCCTATACCAAGTTGTTCTTAAGGGGGGATGTTGGGATATTCCGACACATAGGAAATAGTTAAGTATAACTTGGTCTAGTGTAGAGTTAGGTAAAGTGTGGTTCTTTACTATGTACATTTGTAACTTAAAATTCGACGGTCACGATATGTTCTAGACATGAAGTGATCTGACGATTCATTCTCTCCTTAGTGTTATCGCCGCTTGATCCATGGCTTAACACCCAATTGGTCCATGATCTCTATTTAAAGAGCATGGAGGGTCATTTGTAGGGTGACCGTTCATGAGAGAAGATTATGTAAATTTTCATTCTTTTATTAATAAATCGACTAAAGTGGCCATGTTGGCTCAAGCCATGGATTGTTTCCCTCTTTGAGTGTTTTAACCACATCAAGAATACTGGTGTATTGATATGTGATATGTTTGTGAACAGTGTCCTCTGGTGATCTATCTGAGGAACTTACCTTGCAAATTCCTACATGGTATCAAAGCCATAGCTTCTAATGCCTCCTTCCCTCTCCTATTGTGTCATAATACCATAAGTTATAATGCCTCCTTCCTTCTCCTATTGTGTCATATTTGTACATCCTTCAATCCTATCCCAAGTTATTCTTAAGTGGGGATGTTAGGATATTCTGACACATAGGAAATAGTTAAGTATAACTTAGCCTAGTGTAGCATTAGGTAAAATGTGTTTCTTTACTATGTACATTTGTAACTTACAATCTGACAATCATTATATGTTCTAGACATGAAGTGATCCCATGATTAATTCTCTCCTTGGTATTACCGATGCTTGATCCATGACTTAACACTCAATTGGTCCATGATCTCTATTTAAAGAGCATGGAAGGTCATTTGTAGGGTGACCATTCATGAGAGAAGCTTATGTAATTTTTCATTCTTTTATTAGTAAATTTCCTGAAGTGGCCGCGTTGGCTTAGGTCATGGACTGTTTCCCTCTTTGAGGGTTTTAACCATGTCAAGAATACTGGTGTGTTGATTTGTGATCTGTTTGTGACCAGTGTCCTTTGGTGTTCTATCTGAGGAACTTACCCTGTAAATTCCTGCATGGTATGAGAGCCATAGGTTCTAATGTCTCCTTCCTTCTCATATTGTGTCATAATACCATAGGTTCTATTGCCTCCTTCCTTCTCCTATTGTGTCATATTTGTACATCCTTCAATCCTATCCAAAGTTGTTCTTAAGGGGGGATGTTAGGATATTCCAACACATAGGAAATAGTTAAGTATAACTTAGTCTAGTGTAGAGTTAGGTAAAGAGTGCTTCTTTACTATGTGTATTTGTAACTTACAATCCGATGGTCACGATATCTTCTAGATATGAAGTGATCCAACATTTCATTCTCTCCTTGGTATTACTGACACTTGATCCATGTCTTAACACCCGATTGGTCCATGATCTCTATTTCAAGAGCATGGAGGGTCATTTGTAGGGTGACCGTTCATGAGAGAAGATTATGTAAATTTTCTTTCTTTTATTAATAGGATTCTTGAATTGGCCGTGTTGGCTCAGGTCATGGACTGTTTCCCTCTTTAAGGGTTTTAACCATGTCAAGAATAATGGTGTATTGATCTGTGTTTTGTTTATGAGCCGTGTCCTCTGGTGTTCTATCTAAAGAACTTACCCTGTAAATTCCTACACAAGATCTCAGTCAATTTTAATTATAATTCCTAATCTAGATGAAAACCTTCAGCTCAATTGTTTTGAAGTAGGTATTACACAAGTTTATAGTAGAACTAATGGGGAAGGAGGCTAAGGCATCACTAATGATACCTCCCCAAGGGTTCTAATGACCCAAGTGCCTCCATTCCTACAAGGGAATTCCCACAAGAGAATTGCAGGGTCTCATGTTTTAACTATTGCACGAGGTTCAAGCTTCCAAAATTGGGTGAAAAAGGTGGTCCCAATTTTATATCAACGATTATGCTTGGAGATAAATTTTAGGAGTGAAAAAATAAACTAGGATTCTAATGCAAATGATGAAAAATTTAGGTAGTTTCAAATATGTACAATAACGATAGGATGCTTCAATGTAACAGATGTAATCACTTATATCCAAACTTTATTTAAATATTACTTTAACGCAAGGCTACAAGATTCCAATAGAAAATCAATAAAGAAATTTAGGATTACTTAATGAAACGATAATAATGATGACAACAATATAAAATGCCTTTATTTATGGCTTTTATTAGAATGTTCTTCACTTATAGCAACTAGAAACAAGTGAAATTCAAATGATATCAACGCAAGTAACTAGAAGACAAATGGGATTGCTAAATGTGAATTTAATGATAGAAATAACTCAAAAAATAGATCTAATAGTGAGAGCCTATATACTCAATGAGAAAAATATAGGATTAGTATCCAAATTTGAAAAAAGAGAAGCTAACTAAAGATCAAGGTTGTTAGCAAGATCTTGAAGAGATCACAAGAAGATAAGAAACTAACAACAACAACTAATTTTCAAGCTATCAATCACCAAGGAGGAAAAGAAAATTGCAATGAAAAATATACTTCCATAACCAATGTTTGCACCAGACTTCAGAAAACCCTCACGACCAAGCGAGAGAAGAGGCTAGAAAACTTATTAAATTTTTTTATGTGTTATGTTTGATGAGTTTTAATGATTTCAATCCTTTTAATATACAAATTTTAATTTTCAAACCCTTAATTAATATGTTCTTTAGATAAAAGAGGTTGTCAACATCTTTAAGGTTCATGGCCAAGGAAGATAAGGTCTTCTAGGCCTGTGGCATAACCTTGAGGAAAGTATGTGACAATGAGATGCCAAAATGGCTAAGTGTTGAGAATTCAATAGGGAAATGTATATGTTAATTATCTTAACTTGATTACTTCTTGTGTAGTCATTTTTCTTATAAGCTTTGATATTTATTACTTCAAGTGTAATACATCAAACAACTACCAAAATAGTAATAACAATGACATAGTATGTAGGCTACAAGCCAGGGCCGAAACCCTCCTCTTGAGGGGAAAAGCCATAAAATATCTTCTTATCTTTCAGATCTTTCAATTGATGAATACCATGGCCTAGACTCAGACAAATACCGTCCAAGTTGAAGTCTTCCTTAGACTCTTACTGAAATATCTTTTACCTCCCTAGTAAATCTGAAATTCTGCCCCCCATCAATTGTTGCAACTGTTGTTGCTTCTCTAGGACACATCGATCTCCCTCTAACTAATATTCCCTTGACCTCGCGTGCCTAGATTTGAGTCTTAGGGCTAGTATGAAATCCTAAGATACCTTTGCTTGTGTTTTTTCTCTTATTTTATATAAAATCGAACTTTAGACTTTCCTAGTGCAGAAACCCTAACTTCACATTCCCATAAGAAAGTAGAGAAGCCCAAAACACTTCGAATTTTTTTTTCCTTCTTCTTCGCACTTCCTTTTTCATTCTTCTACTACTTCCTCCTTCGTATGAAAGATGAGTGAGTGAATGATCCAAATGGAGGATGAATTCCTCTTATATATAGGATTCCTTCAAGGGTGGACGTGGCTCTTCATGTAAGCCAACTTGATCTTGGAGGTAATTTGAAAATATCAAGACAAAATAATTATTCTTCTACAATTTACAATATGCCCATCAGGTCTTCCATATATGAAAATGACTGTTATACCTAGGAAATACCCTAGAAGCACTCTTTGGGTGATTAACCTATAAAATTAAATAACATTAGCACGAAACCATGCTCCAATAATAATAAAAAATCCATAATAATAAATATATATAGATATAATATAAATATATATTATATATAATATATAATCTATATATATATATATGTATGTATGTATGTATGTATGTATGTATGTATGTATGTATGTATGTATGTATGCATGCATGCATGCATGCATGTATGTATGTATGTATGTACTTTTTCCATTTTATATATACAAGAATATATTTCATACTAATGAAGACTGAACCTAGTTACACAATTTTCAACACTAACTCCTAGCCACAAACTTAGTGTTAAAATCATCCAAATGAATGAGAATAACCATGCAACCACAAGATGTTAGTCCTTGAAATCAAATGAGGTTAAGAGAGGTCAATGAAAAGCCTTGCAGCTAGGCTATATGACGATGTGAGGCCTTGCGGCTAGCCTTAAGGGCACCTTCGAGTGATTGAACCCAAAACAAATAAAAAAACACTAGAGAAATTTTGAGGTCTAAAATGGGCCTTGTATAAAATAATAATAGAAATAATAAAATAAGATTAGATTACATCATCAAATTGTAGAGGGAAAAAAGAAAAAACTGTTTTTTCAACTCGTATTTTAAACTTATATCCCTATGGTTGTACATTTTTTTCTTGAGGCCCATTTTCGACCTCAAAATTTCTCTAATGACCCTTTGTAAGTTGATGGAGGAGGCTTGCAAAACCACAAGATTAGTCTTCAAATGTCATGCAATAAAATTCAAACCCTAAATCAACTTTCCGCTAAGGAGATAAGCCTCAAAATGCTTGCATCTAGGACAATCAATGCTAATTAGGTCGACAACTAGCCAAAAACAAGTAAAAAAATTCAAAACTTGAGTTGAAGACGTGTCTACAAATCTGCAACAAATAACCCAATTTAGATTTTGATTAAAAAATAATTTAAATAATTTAAAATATTTTGTTTTGGAATGTCAAACCCTTGCAAAGATTTAAATTTGAAGTGAGACAAGGCTTCTAGGCCTAGCAAATGCACCAAATTGTTTTTTTGTTGAAGAGTGGAGCCACACAAATGCAGATTAAAACCCTCAAAGATGCCACAAACCCTTGTGACTTCTTAGAAAAATATGTTGAGGTGAAATAAGGACAAATGGTAGATGGATGCCTTGAGAGGGCTAGAAGGGCCCTATATTCCTTGCGGCCCTGAAAGAGAAGGAAAATAGTCCTAGATGACCAACCATAATGTGAAATATGGAGCCTAAACCCTAGCCATCTAGGCTAGGTGAGGGGTAGAACCCTCAAGAAGAATATTCTCCCTTCAGAACTACAAAACATCAAATGAAAACCCTAATAGATATATAAAAAAGTGAAGTAATATGTATAAGGGTTAGAATAAAATTATATACAAAATAATTTACAATATTTACAATGATTTATGGCTCTTATAAGAAGATCTATTCATTAATGCACAAATAAATTCAAATAGATGAGAGAAATAATTTTTATGGGTGAGTAATGTTACTGCTCATTTCAGTAGGGGACCCAGGAGTACCTAATAAACAACTTATAGAACAAATGGAAACATCAAGACAAGGACCCATTATCACCTCAGTTGATATCCCCTGGTCTTTACAGACTTTCACCAATGGGAGGAGTCCCAGTATGGAGGAAATCACATAAATTATAGGATCAATCATAAACTATAACATGATTTCCAAGGCCCATTCAAAGGAGAGGCTCACTTAATGGTCCAAATGTTTAAAGAAAAGATAAAAGTCTCCCCAATAAAGACCTATGAAGGTTGACCTTAGGCTTAGGAATATTCAATAATGATGAATACCTAAGATAGAAAATTTCCAAAACTCCTCACTTTTGACTGATGTGTTTATACTAGGGTTCAAAGTGAGGAAAGGATGCCTCATTCAATGGAAATATTCAATTAAAGTGTGATCTTTGTGAGAAGCTAGGGTGACTTTCCAGAAAAAACTCCTTGAGAGAAATATTATAATATACCAAGGGTTGAGAGATATACCATGGTAAACGCTCATCTGATGATCACCTATAGTTAGAGAAAAGGTTTTGAATGATGAAGTACAAAGTGAAAACCTTTAATACATCCCGAAGTCAAAGCACCTCCAATGGTTGTCTCTTGGTGTGATTGCAAGGGCATCAATTTATTTAAAATTCCGCCATCAAAATTCTTTCAAAACTAGAGGATGCCTAGAGGAGACATACATGAAGAAACTTGTCCAGGCGGAATCCTAAATTTATTCCTCCCTAAAATTTCACACCAATCCCAAGAAATTATCCTCATCTTGAGAGGAAAAATAAAAGACGTGAAAGAATGATATTACATTAAGTTAATGTGATCACCAAGGATCTAGGACAAGTACCTAGCTATTAGGAAGATTGGAGTCGAAATGATCAAGATTTAGGAACTTTTCTCTTAAAGGATGCTGGTAACCATCGCCATATAGCTACAAAACCTCTCAGGTGGTCTACTCTCTCTGACCGGCCTCTTCGGCTCAGCAACAGATGTGGCATCTATGAAGGTGTCCTGAAGCCACTTGGGCTTCCTCTTCCCTGAGCATGCTTCTCCCATAGGAGAATGAAACTCCTCCTCCTCATCACCATCAGTAGCATGAACTCCTGACTTTCTGTCTGTTGTCCTCCTGCCTACACCTAAACCTGAAGAAGTTGAGGTACTGTGTGAACTGTCCATCAGTGGAATCCCTAGTGAACTGCTCCGTGACCTGCTCGGAGCACCACCCCTCTAGCTCGGTGAGCCACTGCTCACTGATGGACCTGACATCCTCATAGATGTACCTCCTGATCCTCCTGATCCTCCTGATCACTGGATCCCTGCGACTGACTCAACTGCTGCTGAGGGTCTGGCTGATCCAGATACTCCAACTCCCGTGATCTCCTAAAGGCCCTGTCCTCCTCGAACTTCACATCCCGTCTGACAACAACTCTCCTCTGTGCAGGAATGTAAATCCGAAAGGCATTTGAGGTCTCACTGTAGCCCACAAAGATACCCTTCTCTGCGGTGGGCTCTAGTTTGGTCCTCTTCTCCTTGGGTATATAGGAGTATGTAATGCATCCAAAGATATGAAGATGACCAATATCAGGCTTCTTCCCAGAGAAAGCCTCCTTCGGAGTCATGTGCCCCAAGGCACGATGCGGACTCCTGTTCTGCAAGTAAATAGCTGTGTTGCAGGCCTCTGCCCACAAAAACAATTGCAACCCCTGATCATGTAACATGGCTTTGGCAGCCCCTATGATGGATCTGTTCTTCCTCTCCGCAACCCCGTTCTGCTGGGGGTTGTAAGGAACAATGAACTCCCTCCTGATGCCTGCCTCCGCACAATAGTCAACAAACTCTTCAAGGGTGTACTCTCCTCCATTGTCCGACCTCAGGACTTGATCTTCCGACCTGTCTGTGTCTCCACAAGAGCTCTGAACTCCTGAAACCGCTTGAAGACCTCACTCTTGGTCTTCAAGAAATAAATCCAGGTCCTCCTGGAGTGATCATCAATGAATAAAACATAATACTCATATCCACTCAAGAAAACATGAGACATCCGACCGCTCACATCAGAATGTATCAAATCAAGTATCCCAGTCGCTCTGCTGTCACTGCTGGGAAAAGGAGATTTGGCAAACTTGCCCATAGCACATCCTCTACAAGTATCAAAGTGATCAGTACTGAAATCTGGCATACCTGTAGTGATCTCCCGCAAGGTCCTCAAGGCTCCATAATACATATGTCCCATCCTGCGGTGCCAAATCTCACACTGCTCAGAACTGCTAGCTCTGCTGTCGGTACTACTACTCAATGCCAAAAGGGGCTGGAATGCAAACCTGTACACCTTTGCATGGCGTACACCTATTACTCTAGCTGACTCAGCTGGAGCGCCCCTGGGATACATCAACACCTGTCCTCCCCTGAACAGTACCTCATATCCTCTGTCCTCCAAAGCTGAGACAGATATGAGGTTCTTCCTCATCCATGGCACATAAAGAACCTCTGTCACTTTCAAGGGAGGTTTGGACTCCCTCTGAAATGTCAGTGTCCCCACCCCGACTGCTCTAACAACTCTGTCATCACTGAGTACTACCTCTACATCAGTGCCACTCTCTGAAAGCTCTGAGAAGTACTCACGGACTCCTGTCATATGACGTGAAGCCCCACTATCTACATACCAGATACCTGTAGATGCTCCGCTAATAGAGGGAAAAGCCTGCTCCCTCTGAACCTGTATAGCAGGTGATCCTGCACTAGAGGACTCACACATAGTGAACGCAAACTCCCGGTCAAAACGACCTGCAAAGTCCTCAATCTCTGCTGATGCTGCCAAACTCTGGTCCTTCCCCTTCTTCTTCTTCTTCTCCGGACACACAACTGCATAGTGTCCCATCTTTTGACAATTCCAACACTTCACCTTGGAATAGTCCTTCTGTGTGTTTACCTGTTTACCTTTACCTTTGCCTTTGCCCCCACCACTGCTTGTGGAAGCCTGCTTCTTCCCTTTGCCTTTCTTGCCTCCTGCCACCAGTGCTACATCCTCATCCTGCTCAACTGGCTTGGCTGCCCGAAGCTGACCTTTCCTGATCTCTGTCTGAATGCAATCATCCCAAAACCTCTCCCATGTGGGAAGGGTCTCACGTGCACAAACCCCATCAGCAAAGTTCATCCATGAACGGGGGAGGCCATTTACCGCAATCCGCACCAACTCAGTGGGTGGAATGGCCTCTCCAATCGCTGCCAACTCATCTCTCACATTAGTAATCTTAGTAAGATATCTAGCTGCACTATCATTGCCCATCTTAATGTTCTTCAGCTTCTCCTTCAGGACCATTTTCCGGTTCTCATTGGTACTCTGGTAGAGATTGGACAATGCTGTCCACATCTCATGGGCATTGCTCTTTCCTCTCACATGAGGAATGCAATGTTCTTTGATTCCGTCTAGAATCAGGCTCTTACCCTTGTTGTTATTTTTATTATAAGCAGCCAACTGAGTAGCATCAGTAGGCACAACAACAGGGGTCTGTGTGGTATGCACCATGATATCCCAGACTTCTGCCTCCTCAAAGATACTCTGCATTCTCTTCTTCCAAACGCTGTAATTTGTATGCCCATCCAACCTATCCTCCACCCTCAATCCCAATGACATCCTGCTGT
>APFE031157463.1:47881-130298 GCA_000404065.3 Pinus taeda | reverse complement strand
GAAATGTCAGTGTCCCCACCCCAACTGCTCTAACAACTCTGTCATCACCGAGTACTACCTCTATATCAGTGCCACTCTTTGAAAGCTCAGAGAAGTACTCACGGACTCTTGTCATGTGACGTAAAGCCCCATTGTCCACATACCAGATACCTGAAGATGCTCCGCTAATCAAGGGAAAAGCATGCTCCCTCTGAACCTGTGTGGCAGGTGATCTTGCACTAGAGGACTCATACGCAGTGAACCCAAACTCCCGGTCAAAACAAACTGCAAAGTCCTCAACCTTTGCTGAAGCTGCCACGCTCTGGTTCTTCCCCTTCTTCTTCTTCTTCTCCGGACACACAACTGCATAGTGTCCCATCTTTTGACAATCCCAACACTTCACTTTGGACTAGTCCTTCTGTGTGTTACCCTGTTTACGTTTACCTCTTACCTTTGTCCCCACCATTGCTTGTGGAAGCCTGCTTCTTCCCTTTGCCTTTCTTGCCTTCTGCTGACAGTGCTACATCCTCATCCTGCTCAACTGGCTTGGCTGCTCCAAGCTGACCTTTCCTGATCTCTGTCTGAATGCAATCATCCCAAAACCTCTCCCATCTGGGAAGGGTCTCACGTGCACAAACCCCATCAGCGAAGTTCATCCATGAACGGGGGAGGCCATTCATTGCAATCTGCACCAACTCAGTGGGTGGAATGGCCTCTCCAATTGTTGCCAACTCATCTCTCACATTAGTAATCTTTGTGAGATATCCAGCTGCACTATTATTACCCATCTTAATGTTCTTCAACTTCTCCTTCAGGACCATTTTCCGGTTCTCATTGGTACTCTGGTAGAGATTGGACAATGCTGTCCACATCTCATGGGCATTGCTTTTTCCTCTCACATGAGGAATGCAATGGTCTTTGATTCCGTCTAGAATCAACCTCTTACCCTTGTTGTTTTTTTATTATACTCAGCCAACTGAGTAGCATCAATAGGCACAACAACATGGTTCTGTGTGGTATGCACCATGATATCCCAGACTTCTGCCTCCTCAAAGATACTCTGCATTCTCTCCTTCCAAACGCTGTAATTTGTATGCCCATCCAACCTATCCTCCACCCTCAATCCCAATGACATTCTGCTGTCCTAAAACTGAAAAATAGCACTGCTGTAGTAAAGATAAAACCTGTTGTTTATGAAAAATCAGCTTGTTGGAATTTTCTAAGTGAAAAATCAGCAGCTGTAATTTCTCTCTTTTGTTGTCCCAAACTGCCCTTCAGCACTCAAGCTTTGATACCATGTAAAAATTTCTGTTTTCCCACCCCGGTTTTCAGTTTCACCTTATTTCTCCCATGTAGTTAAATTCCCTTTCCCATAACCATACATTCAACAAGCTGGAAAAAATAAATTTGCTGAAAACACAAATTCTGGAAATTTTACAAAATGCTGGAAATTGCAGAAATAAAAATCAGCAGCAATAAACAGCCATAAAAACACATTAAAACACTGATATTTTTTGTCAACGTGACCCTGGAAAAACCCCCTACAACACTTGGGGAAAACCAGTTTAAGAGCTATTCTTTATTTCTGGAAAATGTCCTTTTACAGTGAGAAATTTCAGCGAAAATCAGCAAAATCAGCAAACAAATTTCCAACTTATCTCGATTTCTGAGCCTCACATCCCACTGGAAATTTCCAAACAGCAACACAATGCTGCACGGCTACTGTATGGACGGTACGGACAGTCGTACGGACAATATGGATGGCTGTACGGACGGTACGGACAGGCTGTACGGACCTCGATTTTTGTGCAGAAAATCAACTACCTCGATTTTTGTGCAAAAACAAATCTGCCTTTTACTGTTTGCTCAGCAAAAATCTGCCTTTTATTGCTGGTTCTTTCAGTTGTATGCTTGTTCTTTCTGATGTTCTGATTTACTGAAGAGCTACCTGGTATGTGTGCCAAACTGCTGCCTCTTTCTTCTTCTTGTCCAGAAATCTCCCTTACTCTCTTGCTCTCCTTCTCCCAATCTGCTCATGAAAGAATGAATGATCTTTTCCTCCTTTTCCTCCTTTAATCCAACCCTAAATGACTTTTGGGTGATCCCTAAATCCAATGGCTGAGATAGATTTAGATCAATGGCTGAGATTAAATGCACATTTAAATCTCACTTTCTATTTTTAATTCACCCCACTTTAATAAAGACCCACTTAGTCATTTATTTCCAAAGTCACTTTTCCTTTCTAATTTTACATTAACTTTATTAAAGTCACTTTAAAATCTAATTTTTCATTGACTTTATAAAAGTCACTTTTAAATTAGATTTTAACTTTATAAAAATTATAAAGTCACTTTAGAAGAAAAATTAAAATCTTTTGGACACTTTTCCCTAGGCCAAAGATCAAAGCCTAAGGGAACCACCTGTCCTCAGTTACCAAATTTCAACAAAGAAGTAGATACGCTCTCTTTAGATGCAACTTCATCAAAATTTTAGATTTTTACACTTTCATATGCAATGTTTGATGGATTTTCAAGGTAAAAGGTGAACAACCTACCCCTAGGAAAATTCGTTCTTTTTGCCAAGGTGAATAACATATGCAACAAGTCACGATTACAAGTGTTTCATAATTTTGCATTAATTTTTAGGGCATGAGTAAAATCATGACATAAAATTCTATACATTAGACATGAAACATTATGAAATTCACATGAAAAGAGTACTTACATGACAAAAAGAGTATATCCGTCCATAAACTTGCAAAATAGAAGCTCCAAGAGATATAACAAAAATATTACACACATCAAAATGAATTTAATCATCCAAATCATTCTACAAATTGCAAGTCTGAAATCTTTAGAAAGATATATTTCAAATCTAGGTGATGATGAATAAGAGAGAATGCCTCTTTTATATTTATACAATCCTCTAAGGGGTTCAATTTGGCCTAATTTAGCCTAATGATGCCCCTATAACAAAATAATGTGCAAAATACAATACTTTTGGTGACAAGCCCACCAAATAGCTCCATAACATGAATAATTAGCCTTTCAAGAGGGCCAAAATGATATAAAAGTAGCTAGAAGGGTCGTTGTAAGGCCAAATGAAGTCCCTCGTGTGAATAAGAGGGTTCCAATAACAATGATGAAGGGGGTGTGCCCTTGATCTCCAAGTAAATGACCTATGGTGCTCCCAAGTTCCTATGGGGGCACAAATAACATCCCCATGGGTCTCCTGCTGAATCAAACAAGCATGTGCTCCATCTATAAGGGATAGAACAATCCTGCAAGTCCTGCCTTATCTCTCTAGCTAAGACAAAGGCTCCATCTAGGCCTTGAATCATCTACTTAGTGTGTGGTGCAACTGTGTAGTCGGATGGGCAAGGTGGTCTGGGTGCATCATCATCATGGAACAAGTGGGACGTGAGAAAGAAAAATCGGTGCTGAGGACCCCATGGCATGACTATCTTCTCTCTACTATTATGGAGGCCCATGGCTCTCAATGCTCACCCTACAAATTCCATTAAGACCCTATGGAGGCCTTTGATCCCATATAGGTAGACCAAGCCCTAATATGAAGAGTCAACTGCAATCCTATATAAGTTCAAATGCATATCCTCACATTCGAACATAATAATTCATCGGTGCAATTGAGAAAATGAGCTTACAAATCATGGAACCAAGTGGGAACTTCATTGTGGCACGTGCTTCCATAATGGGATTTAAAATTTACAGGTGTCTCTAGGTTAAATAAGGAGGTTAATCAATAACCTATTAGGTGGTTTCAACCTTTAAGGGAGTGATATGGTCATGGTGCATCTATCAGATGGTAGGTGTCATGTGAAATAGTGATGGAACATATTAGGGCTGCAACAGAAGGCTCCAAGGCACATTCCTTGGTATAAGGGAAGCTATAATGAGTGAAACCCACACATAGGTGTATAGATGTAGGAGGGAGTAATCATGGTAGATGAATTACCTCGATCTTTCTTTTTCTACCCCTTTTCATATGCCTTTTCCAGCGTGATGTGAATGATATAGAATTGAATACCCTCTTAAGGTTGGGTAGTTCATTTCTGATCAGGTGTTGGGACAGTGATGGGTTATTTAATGATGTAGGAGGGGCTCATATAGGTGCCCTAGGAATCGGGGTGATGGTAACAATGAGGGGTAGAGATCATTTTTCGCTTTTGCCCACATGCTAAATTTTTATGTCCTAACCATCTTTTGCATTTTATGGTACATTTCCTGTTGTAATTGGCCAAATTATTCTTTTTTCTTCATATTAGTTGCATCGACCTTTGGGGCATCATTCTAGGTGCAACCCAAAGTGTGGACAAGGGAAGGGGAGGCTTACTCCTTCTGAACCCAATGGACAAAAGTGGACTTGGATGGGAAAATGTGAAAAGGGGTTATAATGAGGAGAGGGGAATGATGTATGTGGTGTTGGGTTGACAAAGACAAATCAAACTTAATTTCCATCTCGACAATATCATCAAGGGTAGTGCCATGATCAGAATGATAAGAAATAGTGGCTTCAAAGGTAGCGTGGGGTGAAGAATGATGAGAGTGAGGAGTGGAGGCTAACTTAGGATTTATCTTCCTAATCATTTGATGAAATGGTTTAGAATTTTCATATTTTAAAAGGATAGCGTGTTCCATAAAATCTTCCCTATAAAATTTCAAGTCATCATAAGAAAATGATCAAACATATTTATATTCATGAAGTAAATCAATCAATTTCTTCCTTTCTTCTTCACTAGTATCTTTCTAATTTTAATAATCTTTGGATTACTAGAGGTACCGATATTTACTTCAATGAATTCCCCTGGATCTATCGTATTCTCTTCTTTCCTCTTTGTGGAATTATGTCTATCAAAGAGTTGCTCAAAGGCTACAATATTCCTAGGAGTAGGATTTGTTATATCTTCATGTTTATCAAATCCTTACAATTAACCTTGAAATATTCAAATTCATCCAAATTATTAAGAAGGTGAATCACACATATTTCATCATCAAGGACTTGCCAATGCTTATATTATTAGGTGTTGAAGGGCTAAACATAATTTCCATTTTAACTTTATTATTTACCATATCATCAAACATATGCAAAGTGGATACAACAACTGCAATTTCATAAGCTTGACTTTATCTTCTCTAGGGATAGTCTCAATATTAATAGCATCAAACTGTTTGATAGTGTCCCATACTGCATTTTGATACTTCTTTAATATATCATTTTTACAAGAAAATTTATTCTTAACCTGCATAATTACAAGATCCAAATCTACCTTGATACTACGCAATTTAATTTTTAAATCCTTTCCCAATTTAACACCTAATAATAGGGCTTCATATTCAACCACATTGTTACTAGCTTCAAACCCCAATCTATAGGAAGATTTTAAAATATGACCAAGGGGAGATTTCAATGCCAATGCAACACCTTTACCATGTCTGGAAAACACACCATCAAAATTTATATACCATACTTTACCCTTTAAATGATTAACCTCTTCATCAACCTTTAAATCCATGGAAAGTATGGAGTTAGATAAAACAACATAATTCCAAAGGTTAGGTTGTTCCATTATGATCTTATTGTGAGGGATCTTGGGGTCTTCAACATGAAATCTTTTTTCGTGCTCTTTTTTAAGTCTAAAAAATCCACTACCTCTAGGAGAAGGAATCGTATCATATGACCAATTCATCTAAATACTCCCTCCTAGACTAGAGTCCTTTCTTCTATATAACAACATACCCCAAGCATCTGGCACATCAACTACAAATATGTCCATTGAAATCATTATATCAGGGTAAACCAACAAATGTACATGGAAAACCTTTATCTACCCATGAAATTCAATCTTCTTAGAATCCATGGCTCGTATGTTGTATTAAGGTTAAAATATCCTCAAATTGAGTTGCTCCATGACCCTTTTAGACATAGCACAAGCTAAGGCTCCAAAATACAACATACAATTATACAATCGAAAGCCATTAACAAGTAAAGAAATTAAGAATGACTGATGATATTTGTTATCCATATCCATACTTTGGAAATATATGGAGGAATCCTAATAGACAACTTCAAGACCCTTTTCATGATAATAATTAACATGAGGAGCTTCAATGGCCTTCAATGGATTATTCTTCTAAGAGGGAATGTTCAATATCTCAGTGACAAGAACCCAAATTTTTGCAATATTTAACCACCCTCCCAAATCAATATTTAATCTAGAACTAGAACTCACACTTGGGTTAGAATTTCAAGGGGCAATTTGATTATCACTTTGTTATTTATTCTTTCACTGATAGGTTAATCCTTTACCCTTTGCAATCTCCAAGGTTTGTTTTGGAGAAGGATTTTCACCAAACAAATAAGAATTCATATCCTTGAAAATATAAGAGGATTTAAGATTCTTGACATCATTAATATTATCCTTAACTTTAGTCCAATCCTCCATAGAGAAGTGATAATCCCCACTAACAATATATATTTGATTACTTGTTCCCGCCATTTCACTATTCTAGATTATTTTCACCATAGGGTAGGAAGCCTCGTCATGAAGGGAATCACAAAATCTAAAATAAAGTGGATCATCATCCACAATATTGGTAGAGTCAAGTGGATTTGGTGGTCTCTGAATAATAGGTGGACCTTTCTTCTACCATGCATTATTATTATTCTGATTATTATTCTTAGGTTGGAATTTTGTGATTGTGATCTTTCCATTTGAACCAACCTAGTTGTTGGCATTATGGCTAATGTGTTGTCCTTGATGGAAACCTGCTTGAAAAATATGTACTTGATGTAAACTTGGTCATATATGATGAGTATGGATATAATAAAGATGACAAGAATATTGGTACATGTATTATAGAAACGAGGAAGTGTATTGACAATTGTTTCATAGGTTTACTTTGAGAAAAAGATGAAAGTGTGAAGTTTGAAAAGTATACATGACCTCTGTGAAAAATAGTTGCATACATATGTAGGTTATATGAACAAAAATCATGTACATAATACGAACCATGGAAAACAAAAACACATGAGCTGTTATCATGGTAATTTCCCAAAGCATTGTGAAGGAGTTATGTGTGAAATGTAATGTATTATTCATGTGTGATTTGATTTGGAATAGCAAACAAGGAGAAGTCTCAGATTCAAAAGATCTAAAGATGTATTGAATATATACTTGATTGATTTGCTTATGGCTAACAATACATGATCTATGATTATGGTGGAAATATGATTTGAATATATATTTGATAAGATATGTAGCTTTTAACATCATGTGCGTAGAGATCTATGTTTGAAATGTATTTGGATATAAAATGAATATTTGATTAAGTAATTTAAGATTTGTACACGGGTTTTCTTCTGGATAGTCGTATACATACACAAATATTCTTTGTCCACCACAATGTAGATTTTATAGTTATTGTATATTTTAATAAAAAGTTTCTTGGGGGTTTTATTTAATGTCTATTCTCCTATTTTCTTATAGCATTTCAAATTTTCAGATTTTGGTGGCTTCCCCCAAAGATCCATTTCAATTTTTCAGATCTTGCCCCCCCACCCCCAAAGATCCGTTTCAATTCTTTTGACCTTGGGGGCCTCCCTTCAAGATCTAGATCAATGTTATCAGATTCAGGTTATGGCTCCATGGGAATGAGGTTTGATGCATATTTTAGTGTCAAAGTCTGGCTTAAATATTCAACAAGCTTCATGCATGTGCTACGACATCCATAGAGCACTTTCTTGGGAAAAACGAGAAGTTTTTTTTTTTTGTTTTAACATGACTTTTTTGGGTGGTGAATTTTAATATCAGATATGAAACTTGGTGCCAAATTTATGAAAAAAAATTAACATATCTAGATTCTTTGTGAAACAATACCCAAATTGAACAAAAACATCGACCAAATCAGAGTCCGAATGATGGAGATATCGTGGATTTAAAATCAGTTGTGTTGTAGAAATGTTTATGACAACCATTTGTGGATGATGGCTCTCCTATCATGTTTTTGCCATTTTTGTGCAGAATTTAAGAAAAATGATTGCAATATGAGATCCTCTTGAAAAATACCCCAAAAAAAAAAAAAAAAAAATTGGTTGAATCGGAGTTGTGATGCGGGAGATATTGCTGATTTAAAATCAACTATTTTTTCAAAACTTTTGTGATGGTGGGACAATTGCAATTCGAATATGAGTTTCTAGGGTGTCCAAATAGGGATTTAAGTAACATGGGAACATGCACAACAATGATTTTGTTTCCAAAAACATGTTATAATGAAGATTCTGAGTTATATTGACCAAAGTATGCCCATTTTAAATTAGTTTTTATATTTGGAGCAACATTCGAGGTAGCTTCCCTTTCGAGACGTGCCCTCCCAACTCACTTTGGTAGGCATCTACTTCACATTCATCAGTTTCAACATAGAAACATCCGACCTTCTTTGGAGACATGACCTACCACCCTAGGCTGTGTAGGAACCTACTACTTCATCAACAATCAACATCAATGTTATGGTTTAACCACACAAAATCCTTTTCATCGAAGTCCATTTGCTAGGCCACACACTGTTAGTATCACAATTGGTCACACACATTACATGGTATCTCTATCCTCAGATATTCATTTGTCATGGTTATGGGTCATCCAAAAACAAACACTCCTCATATTAAGCAGAAGGAAGAAGAAAAAGTAAGGTGTCATATTGCTCCGTGCTCATTTGAAGAAGAAGATGAATGGTACATAAACAACATATGGCCTCATCACATGTCTGGAGATAAGAACTAATTTAACTCTCTTAAGAAAAACAAGGATGATAAAATTATTTTTAGAAATAGTGCATTGACAAAGGTTCTGGAAAAGATAGTGTGATTATTGATAAGAATATAGGAGCAATTGATGTATTATTAGTTCACAGTCTAAATAATAATATTCTAAGTGTAGGAAAAATAGTTGATAAAGGACACCATTGTGTTTATATCAACTAAATGCAAAATTATAGAAGAAGAAACTAGAGAGGCAATAACAAAAGGATTTAGAAATGCATACAAATTATATGTGCTAAAGAAGAACCCAGACAAAAAATAAGAGGTTTAGATCCTCTTATTTAGATTCAGAGTAAAGGAAGAAAGTCCCCACTATAGTCTATTGAACTTAATGCATACTTTAAATGGGGACTACAAAAGTAAATGTGAGATACATAGCCTCATGAAGAACATATAATGATTTTTAGGTCCACAAGATCAATGGTGTATGATTTGATGATGAGTTATGCATGTGTATCTTAATGATGATTCCCTATGTTGTTATGATATTCTTTTGGTGATGTTTAGATTATTGATGTTGCATATGATGAATTGAGTGTGATCAGGGATAAACATGACATGTTCATGGGGAGTTGCTGCTAGGGGAAATCAACATTCCTCTTTTTTACATGTTTTTTATGAATTCCAGTTGCCTGTATATGTGGTTCTTGACTTAGACAATGGTGTATATTTCTTTGTGATGAAAAATAAAGTGGTGAAAAGTGAGGGGAAGCTTCTTATATGTTTCCAACATTTCATTATTGGCATTATGATTCTGACATTGGTTCACTATAGTCTATTCATTGGTTCATAATGATTGTTGCAAAATATTATTACTAATGTTGATTTGTTTCTTTGTTGTTGGTGAGAAGGATATAATGTGATAAAAAATAATGATGAATATCTTTTACAAGTTTAGGAGGAGCATATGCTACGGTTTTGATGGTTCATTGTTGGAATTATGGTTTCTTGAGCACTCATTGTTGAATGATGGTTTCTACGATGAGTTCATGGTTATTATTGTTGTCATCAGTCTCACTCTCTACTAAAAGTATATGTTCTTTCATCATTATTTTATGGCTTATCAATGATGCTTGTGTTTCATATAGTGAATTTATGGATGTTGCCTTATTATTGATGCTAAATCTTAATGAACTCGATCAGTTGGATATGGATGTTGTTGATGTTACACTATCTTATCTATATTGTTTCTTGATGACGAGGATGTTCATGCTGTAATCATTATTTTATTTATGTTGCTATTGTCAAATGATTATGATACAAATGCTTATATGGTGCATGATGGTTGTTGATGTGTATCATGGTCTTGCTATCCTTGTTTATGGTTATGGATGTATGTATGTCTCTTGATGTGAAGGTCACGCAAATACCCATGATTTAATCATTGTAAAATCAAATCATGTATGGGCTATTGGGATTAAATCATTTTATGTATGTAATCTCATTATTTTGGGTGATTGATGTAAAATTTGGGTCTAGTATGTAACCCCATTATGATGGGTGATTGATCAGAGAGTCATTGATTATAGGAGATGTCATATGAATAGGAAAGTACTTGATTCATAAAGTCTTGTACTTTTATTAGATATCTTTAGAAGGTGTTTTTGGAAAATTTAGTGTTCTTGGACAAACGCCTAACCCTCTAGACTTAGTAGCAGGTCTAGAAATAATAGACAAAGTAATCTGTACCTTTCCTATAAAAATAGATAAAATAAGAGAATAGAGAATATACTTGTAGCTTCTACTTCTTCCTTATCTCCCTTGACCGATTTCGTTGCTCCTTCCCATACTTAAGTTGCTTGAGAAGTACCTGCACACAAACAAAAACAAGAACCCATCAAAGCAAATGATAATTATCTATTTCTTATAAATAACATGGAATCAAGAACATGATATACATATGAAAGCATCAACATATAACACAAGCATAAGGAAAATGTTTTGAAGACTTTATTGATAAGAGGAAGAATTACAACTCATATGTGCTCAATCCAGTGACACTCTTCCAATTCAATCCCATCCTCTTCACCTCATGACAAGCAAGACACTTCAACACTATTACAATACTTGCAATTAGCTCAAAACTCATACCAAAAACATCTCTCTACAATTTCCAGCCCCTGATATTTTATGTGAGTGATATTTTTATTTGTGAATGAAGGAGGTTATGCCATCAATGGTGATAATTAATGCCTTTCTAAATTTAGAAATCAGTTCCATGGAAGAAGGGATAGGGGATTGATGTTCCTTAACTCCCTTCCTCAGCCAAATGTGAAATCAAAGGAGTAGGTGGCATTGAGAAACTTCTAGAGGCTTCCAATGGATGAAGTGAAAGTGTCATGTTCAAGAGCGACTTGCTACCATACAGTTTTCTTGGCTTTTTCCCTTCTTCCCTAGTCATTGCTGACAAGTACCTCTTTATTTTTTATCAAGCTTGAGGAGGATAACATATGCTTGTTGTATAATTTCACCCTTCGGGTGAATCCATCGCTATTTGATGCTTTGACCAGTCTAGCAAAGGTGATATTCGACCTTGTCTAAATGGACAAGTTTGTCGCTATTTGATGTTTTTAATGAGTTTAACGATAAAGAGAACTCGGTCTGTTTCATGTTTAGAGAGTTTGAAAAGGGACGAAAAGGAAACTACACAAGTTCTTTTTCGTAAACTAATCTCTCAAGTCTGAAAAAGCGTAAAATAATACAAGATAGATATCGTTTCCAATCCTTTAATGAGCTGGAATAGAAAAGCGTTCAACAATATTTTCATATTTAGAGAGTCTGAAAAGAGTTTAAAGAGGACTCCATTTTGAGGAACGAGTGGTGTCTAAGGTAGCAATTGGTTTCGGTGATGTTGGAAATTCTCAATACATGTTGATTTATGTGAAGAGGATGGCTAATAAGACCACTCATTGCAATTGTTCCTAAAAAAAGGTAAAACAACCAAGTGAAAGCATATGATAGGCCAAAGGGATGGTGGCGATGGGATGAAAACAACCAAGGCTCATATAACAAAAAGGCTGATAGAATTGCAATCATGAGGGTTAAAAATGGAAATGGGTTCATTTTTACACAAGCTTGAACCATAGGGAACTATGCTTGGGTTCGGTTTCATGTTTACACAAGCTTGAAATGAAGAACTATGCTTGAATTTAGTTTCATTTATACACAAGCTTAAAACTATAAACTATGCTTGAATTCAGTTTCTTTTTTACACAAGCTTAAAACGAAAAAACTATGATTGGATTCAGTTTCATTTTTACACAAACTTAAAACGATAAAATATGCTTGGATTTAGTTTCATTTTTACACAAGCTTAAAATGAAAAAAACTATGCTTGGAATTGGTTTACATGCCCCCAGCATGATGAAAGGGAGAGTCTCCTGCAACGAGATGGAAGTTTCTACGGTGAAGCAGGACAGTTATCCAACACCTTTTTGGCTTCATCCATATAGGGACAAAGGTGAATGGGGGTGATTCCCTTCACATAACCTACAGGGAAACTTAACTTTACCATTAGGTGCATGCCCCCTAAGCCTCATTACATTCACCTAAGTAGACTACTCATGCCTATTTGGTGGATAGAATGAAGGTTCCTGTATGAGATCAAGTGAAAGACTCAACTGGGATTTTACAAGATCTAATCAACGACTCGACTTGGAAGTTTGCTCCAAGGAACATTTTTTTGATTTTTGAAAGATCTTGACACAAGACAAGAAACGTTGCTTTGATTCCTTATTTCATCTTTAACGAGGTTGACACAAGGCAAGGAACTATCCTCGTACTCCTTGTTTTATGTTTTAACGAGGTTGACACAAGGCCAAAAACTATCCTCATGGGAGCTGTTTCATTTTTTAATGAGGTTGACACAGTAAAAGAACCATCATCATTCTCCTTGTTTGATTTTTTAATGAGGTTAACACAAGACCACGAACTATCCTCATGGGAGTTGTTTCATTTTTTAACGAGGTTGATACAGTAAAAGAACTATCCTCATACTTATTGGTTTCATTTTTTCACGAGGTTGAAACAAGACAAGGAACTATCCTCATGGGTTCGATCACAACTCATAAGAGGTCATGAAGGAGAGATATGGTTCCAATGCCCCCAATACATGACACACAACATCACTGAATTGATCGTCAGTTGATGTAGGTATGGAACAAGTTTCCACATAATTAACTCGTGGCGGGGATGATACCATTGGTACAAAAGGACCATTTAGGGAAGATGGTTGACTAGGAGCCATATTTGGACCAAGAAATGAAAGATGGTCAACGGTGACAATTCTGCCTTCATGTGGGAAACAAATCACTCGAAAGAATGTTGAAACACTAGCTCCCATGTCATAAACATAGTCATGCCCTAGAAGTAAATTGTAATCTAATGGGCCTGGAAGTACCATCACATTCAAATAAACGGTTTTTCCTCCCAAAGTAATAGGTAAGTAAGGGAGGATCCGTAATGGTTGGTTGGTTCCTCTAATAAAAGCCAACAGTTTCTGGGTAACAGGCACAAGCGGCGGCGAACCGAGCACTTGCCAAGCAGTTGAGGAAAGGATGCTCACAGATGCACCTTCATCATCAATAGTACCTGATACAATCATATTACAAACTTTTACTATGATCTGGAAAGGCACAAAAGAAGGAAGGTGGAATCCTGCTAGTTGATTCCAATCAAAGGAAGTGACTAGACTACTTGGAGGGGGTACCGTAAAAAAGGGAGGATTAACCCCTTGAGTTATGACAGCGGGAGGATTTTCTTGTTGTCTTGATGGAACAAGAGGATTTCCCCCAAGCTCCTTATAATCTGAAGAAAAAAAACGAACTTGAGTGGTATCGTATTCACTCTCTTCGGGAAAGGTACGATTAGCTGAAGGTGAAATCGGGTCAACTGTTACCTTGAACTATTGATTTGGGTTTGGTATAGACTCATAGGATTCACTTTCACAGAGAGTGGGTTTGATCAATAGTTGATTTTGGTCAGTCAATTCATTAGCAAGTGAAGGATTTAGGGATAGTTTCCTGTAACCAGATGGAAGTCGATACAATGAAGTAGGACGGTTATCCCACACTCTTTTGGGTTCATCCAGATAGGGACAAAGGTGAATGGGGTGATTCCCTTCACATAACCTACAAGGTAACTTAACTTTACCCTTGGTTCCATGAAATTTACTACCACTAGTTGATGGTGTGTCATGAACATGATCTCCAGAAGTTGATGACATAAGATGATGTGAACGAGAAGACCAATCCCCTAAGATTTGAGGAATGTCAGGACAATTTCAAAGGAGATGGTCTCTCCGCACAAAGTTTTCATGGATGTCGAACTTTTTGAGGCTTGATGGACGATTTCTTATCAGATGTTTCATTCAAAGCAATGGTTTCTTGGTTGCCCCGTTACTAAATTTGCTTCTTCTTTTTCTTCTTCCCTTTCTTCTTCTTCTTAGCCACTTGGTTTCACTAGGCGAAGAGGAAGAAGGGGAGGAAGAAACAACCAAGGAAGAAGGAAAAGGGTCAACTTTAGGATCAACTAGAGGTTGATTTTGTCCAGTTGGAGGTGTACTTGATTCCAGGGAAATCACGACATTTTGAACCAAGGAGGTTGAAAACAACCATACTAGAAAACCAATGGTAGGTCTAAGTAGGGATAATGTAGCCATATTGTTATCGAGAAATCTAGTGTCCATTTAGAGCTGCTAGTCCCACTAAGATGGGTAGCTATATTAGAAACAAACAAACTAAAGTTACTCTCATTTTCCTTTATGAGAAGTAGATAGGAGAGAAGCAGAGAATACCAACCTCGATCCTTCAGTTGTTTACTTGCTTGTTCTCTCTCCCCTCTATCAGATCTTTGTCGCTCCTTCCTTGCTTACTCCGCTTCAAAGGGCACCTGTAAAGTCAAAGCAGCATAATACATTCAAAGTATAGAGATCTACAATCATAAACAATATAGGACTAGATATATATTGACCACACAAATGCATATATCATCAAATGTACAAGAATGTGGAGGAAAACTTGAATTTCTTTATTGATAGAAAGATTAGAAGAGAGGATTACAACCCATTGATTTGACCCAGCGTCATCCTCCCAGCATGAAAGCCCTTCTTCACCCCATGAAAAGCTTAGATCACCCAACACTATGATTTTCCACCAAGAAACCAACAACACTTCCTTACAAGATACTAAATTCTAGCCTCTGGATCTTTGGGATGAGGGCTCCATATATAGATGTTTGCAAGGGGGTGAGTCAGCGTCTGGGATTTTGATTAGTGTCCTCTCTATGGTAGTTCTTGGTTCCACTTGGAGACTCATGATCTCTTACTCATCCCTGGGCGAATTTAGAGAGGAAATTGTCACAGGAGAAGTTTCTGGAAGATTCCATGATCATCCACCTTGCAAACTGTCTTCGCCATTTCCCTACTCTCGCCCATCGCACCCTACAGAAGGGATTTTCAGTATGCATCACACTTTTTGCATGTGGCAGGTGAGATGCATCACACCCTTAGCACTGAGCAGTCTGTATGGTCTAGTTTGGTCTAGTTCTGAGTAGTTTTCCATGGAGAACTTATGGGAGATGATGTAATCAGCTGACCTTGTTCCTTTAGGGTATAGAACAACACTTTTAGGGACTTAGAAGTCCTTGGTTTATGGACATATACGATTGGGGTTGCAGTGCCCAAATATGTCTATAACAGTTGTCCCCTAAAGCATGAGGTCGTAAATCTTTTGATGTCGGGTGAAATGCTTTATCATGAGGATTCGAGGTCTTTCGAACTGTAAGGCGACCTATAATAAGAGACAATACAATACATTATATTCATAACATTTTCATGATCTAGCTGAGGAGGGCATTCCCATGCTCAACTTTATAAATTCATTTTGATGTACATAGGATAGATAACCGTCTGTGTGGCAGACTGATGATTCTGATAGAGTCATCATCCTTAGATTTGGATGATCATCAGCAATGATGTACATTTGATGTCTTTATTTTCTTGAATATATCGTAGCCCAGATGGATGAAACTAGATCCAAGGTCTTCAAACTCGTTCAATCTTCACCCGAAGTACAAGTCGATCCATGTGAAAAGATGTTCTGGAGTCGAACATGGAAAGACATCACCTAATTACTAGCCAATGATGTAAGTTGTTAACAGGCGTGAGAGGAATCCCCGATAATGATGGTTACCCTCAAGGTACGACAGTACAATTCACATGGTGTGAAAATGGGACTTGGCATCAAACACCATGCGAAATCTTTCAATCGAAGGCCATTGATGTAAACTTGTCGCCGGAAGTGAGAAACTTGCCATTGAGGCATGCAAGCTTCAAAGTATTGAAAGGGTTGTTCCTAGGTCGACTTCTTGGATAATGAGCTATCGTCGACAAGAAGCAACCCATCGTAGGAGGGCCTTAAAGAATTCCACATATATGACACGGAATGGAGAAAATGATTTTGTGGAGGTGAAAATGATTTGATGATACATGGTTCAGGGTTGCGGTCATGAAAGAGTGAAGGGTGAAGGTATTGCAGTGGATGAGACACAAGCTGGGTTGGTGAATTCTCTGAGTGACTTCTCTTGAACATATCAGCGACACTGAAATGGATTGGTAGCGTTAACTCCAAAAATGGATGGTACGGTGGACCAATGGTAATATGGCCGGTGAATGGAATAACCCAACCCGACTCAATCATGGTGATGGAGTGAAAGTGTCATGTTCAAAAGCGACTTGCTACCAATAAGGTTTCTTCAAGTTTTCTTCCCAATTTTTCCCTAGTCATTGCTGACCAATACCTCTTTATTTTTGTTGAGCTTGTCGAGGATAACATATGCTTGTTCTATAATTTGCCCTTCGGGAAAACCCGTTTCTATGTTTTAACAAGCCTAGTGACAGTGAAACTCATTCTTGTCTATATAGACAAGTTTGTTGCTATTGTTTTTAACGAGTTTAACAACAAAGATAACTCGGTCCTTTTTCAATTTTAGAGAGTCTGAAAAGGGACAGAAAGGAAAATCCAGTAATCCGTTTTCGTCATATAATCCCTTAAGTCTGAAAAAGTATAAAATAATACGAAAGGGATGAATTTCTGATGGTTTTAACGAGCCGAACAAGACAAGCACTTGATATTTTTGTGTAATAATCCCTCAGGTCCAAAAACTTAAAATATAGAGGAGGGATATCACTCTCGATAGCTTTAACGAGCTGGAGAGGTCAA
Organism: Pinus taeda; assembly: GCA_000404065.3. Lineage (NCBI taxonomy): Eukaryota > Viridiplantae > Streptophyta > Pinopsida > Pinales > Pinaceae > Pinus > Pinus taeda. Next base: position 113,262 of record APFE031157463.1, on the reverse strand, counting down.
TTGCTTGACAATCTTTTCATATTTTACGAGTCAGATGAAAAGAGCTTAAAGAAGACTCGTTTTTTGAGGAATGAGTGATATTTTCGGGTAGCAGTTGGTTCCAGGTAAGATTTGGAATTTTCCAATCACGACAGTGTTCCGAGGATGGCTAACAGAATCACTCGTCGCAAATGTTCCTCAAAAGGGTAAACAATCAAATGGAGGCATATGATCGGCTAAAACAGAGTGGAGGTGATGGTAAGAACATGACCAAGGCTCAAAAGCTGATGATAATGCATACACAGTGGTTATTTACCAGAGATTGGTTCATTTTGTAATGAGATTAAACTCTGGTGGAACATATGCTCATTGCTTAGTTTAATTTTTAACGAGCTTGAACTTTGCATAAAACTGCTCGTGATAATGGTCATTGATATTAGATTCACTGTTAACACTATGTTCTTTTGATGGTCGTACTACCTGTTCAATTGCTCCATCAAACTGATTAGAAACGAGAATACATGCTTGAAAAATGAGTTAAAACACTAATACCTTACTCAAGTTACGTGAAAAGTAACTTAAAAGTGGTTTTTACCCCTCATTTTACCATTTCATTTGAATTTGGGATTGCTGGAGCTTTTGAGGTGTTTTCCCCCTTGATTTCCACCAGCTGACTCCAGGAGATTCTGTGGATGATCTTAGGCACCGTCTGGACCAGGTAGAAGCTAAACCTGAGCTCTTCAATTTCATTCTTTCCTTTTTGAATTCTGAGCATGTTTCCTTGCTTTCCTGAGCCTCTGGGGTTTGAAAAATTCGGTCTGCCCCCATCATACCCTGTGTACATCGAAAGGTGTGATGCATACTAGGCTGGCCATTGGCCAATCAGTATGCATCTCACCCAGTACATAGCTGGGGTGCGATGGGCGCAAGGAGGGAAACTTGTGCACTATTTTTTCATGGAAATTTTGCCTGTTTTTTGCCAAATCAGGATCCCGACTCTTCTCTTGTTTGTTTTTTCAGAGATTAATTGGAGCAAAATGGTTGTTACATGGCGAGAACGCGAGCATGAAGAAGAGGACATGATTGCTTTACATGATCCAGGTAGGGTAACTACATTGCGGAACTGTGGTTTGCTCAAGTTCTTCCACATATCTAGCATGAGGCAACAAATCAACTTGTTGCAATATTTTCTCGATGCATGGGATCCTATCAACCAAGTGTTCTAGATCAGAGGCAAATCCATCCCCTTCACTGTTGTGGACATCTACTTTTTGACCATTTTGTCGAGGCGTGGTGCCCCTCTCTCACTATCAGGTTCTGTCCGTGGGGGCAAATTCATGAGGGATTATATTCGCTGATACTGTAGAGAAGGATCTCAGCTGAGCAGGGATGACAAGATCAATATCTGAGATGTCACTGACCGGTCCTTGAGGACTATTCTGTTCACCTTTTCTAGATTGGCTGGTAACACTGCTCTTCACTTGGCCAATAGGTCCTATATGTAGTACGCCTTGGAATGCCTCAAACCAAAGGTGTTCAACTGGTGTGATGCAGTGCTTCCGATGATAAAAGAATAGCTTACCAAGGTGAAAAATGGATGATCCAAGAACTTTGGCTATGGTTCTATTTTGATCACTTTCGCCTTGGAGAAGATCCCACTAATGCAGCCACAGTACATTTCACTTGGCTTGCCACCACCGACTAAGCCACGGATGCAGAGATGGGTTGACCTTATGGCTTGACATGCTGGTCAGCCACAGGTTTCTTTCTCTAATGCCTTCTTCGAGTGGTTCAACGATTGGGAGATGGTTTATGCCGAGTGTCCCTATGCTGGTATGGATTTCCGGGGTGACCCAGATTTGATGCTGCTTGCTGGCGAGCAGTGGGGTGTTATAGGTACAATCTCTGACCATATCCCTGTTTATTACTTTTATAATGTTCTTGTGCTTTCTTTTATCAAGACTAATCAAAACTCATGTGCTCATGTAGATATCAGACCAGTGCGACCAGTAGTGCGCCTGAGAGCACCAGTTGTTGTTCCAGCAGAAGAGGGTGTGGGGAGGGCTATTCTTCATGACCTGGATGTGGCTGAGACTCTTGCAATATTGCAGGATCAGATTGAGGGCCTCACTCTTGGTATCCCGGATGTGAGGACCGACAAGCTGCCTCTGAGATTACAACGACATACTACTGGCATGTCGAGTCGATGGACTAGGCTTTTATGCATGATTGCACAGGTAGTGACTTGTTATCACCAACACCATTAGACTAGGGTGCCCCCTAGCATTTTGAGTTTTTGGGTCATTTGACCGATTTTGTCTTGGACGCAGAACACTATGTATGAACCATAAACAGTTATATATATATTTTTTATTTTCGGAGTTTTATTTTGGTTAAGTTATATGATCCTGATGCAAATATTGATGAAATGTTTTTCTTTTATAAATGCCATAAATGTCTATGTAACACATAATTTTCCAATGAATCTATTAATGTGTTTAAGTTTCTGGAAATATGTTGATATTGGATAGAATCAAATTGTCTTTCCAAAATCTTGACCCTTAGGAACATGCGATAGATAGCTGGATTCCGAAAGGAATAGATGCCGATTAGCTGTAGAATGACGAGTTGTGAGTCTAGCCTGACGACAAGTCAACGTATGCCATGCACGATGGCATAAGAGAGGAGCTCTATCAACATGATGTATTCAGCGATGTTATTCGTTAATCAACCAATACATACCCCTCTGAAACTCACTAACTTGCTGCTTGGATCAAAGATGGCCCAGGCCGTAGAAGATAGATAGGTTCCACGAACTACGACTCGCTCTATCGGCATATCCAAAAAATGATTCCAATAGGTTCAACATCTGCAACAAATGAAAAAGTGGATTACCTAACCAAAACGATTACTCTTAGTGAAAACAAAAATGTAACAAAATCATATGAAGAGGTTACTACACTGAGTCAAGCATAGTAATGCTTAAGGTACAACCCATTTCGGGGTTGCGACAGTGGAATCCCATCATAATCCACTAACTCGTAGGCACCTTTTGCTAATACACACTTAACAACATAGGGGCCCATCCATAAAGACTAGAACTTACCTGCTCCCAACTTGTCGGATTACTGGTCGTAAAGTAAGACTAGGTCACCTTTTGAGAAGACACGGGATTTGACATTCTTGTCAAACTGCGCCTTGACTCATTTCTTATGTGCTTCGTTAGCCAAGGCGGAATCACGATGGGTTTCATCCAGTTGGATTAATTCCAAGAAACCATCCTCCTCTTCTGAAGTTCCGGTGAGAAGGTCGACTGTGAGCTTAAGGGACGAGATTTCACACTGAACTGGTAAGATTTCTTTCAGGCCATACACCAGCTGAAAGGGTGTAACCCGGTCGCATTCCTCACTAATGTCCGATATGCCCACAAGGCTAAGTATAGGATTAGGTACCAACTTTGTTTATGGACTCCAATCATCCTTTGCAGCATGCGCTTCAGGACTTTGTTGATTACCTCAATTTTCCCGTTAGCTTGCAGATAATACGGAGTAGAGCTGTCATGGGACAGTCCTAATTTGGAAGCCAACTCAACCATCATGTGATTGTGAAAATGTGATCCATGATCTGTGACTATAGCTTGTGGAACACCGAATCTAGAGACTACATGATTGAAAAAGAAAAGAGCAGTCATTTTGTTGCTGTTGTTTAATGTAGGCATCACCTCGGCCCATTTCATAAAATAGTCAACTGTGACTATGATATACCCATGTCCCCTGGCTAAGGTGGGGTTACATGTCATGAAGTATATGCTCCATTTGGTGAATGGCCCAACAACAACTACTGCCTGCAGAGGTGCGGGTGGTATTCTAGTTTTGCAATCAAAGATTTGACAAGCATGACAACATCTGACTACGGTTATGTAATCCTTGAACATTGTTGGCTAGAAGTATCCTGCTCATAAAATCTTTTGTGTTGTAGCATAACCAGATCAATGCCCCCCACACACGCCTGAATGACAATCATTTAGGACTTTTTCACTCTCCTCAAAGGTGAGGCACCTCCACAAAACTGTATCGATACCACGACAATAAAGCGTATCGCCGATGATCATGTAGTCTTTTGCTTGGTATCGAGTACTTCGTTGCTCCGAGCGGGAGGTATTTGACCTATATGTCTGGGTCTAGAGATAGATGATTATATCTCCATACCATGGATCGCTTGAAGATATCATAAACAAAGATTCATCCATGATTGTTTCTTTGGATGTTGAATCATTGGACGACGATGGGAAGTCACATAGTAACTTCGCGAAAATCACGGCTTTATTTGACTTGGATTTTACAAATTCCACATCAAAATCTTGCAAAATCACTATCCATTTTAAATATTTACCCCCAAACAACTGTCGTGACAAGATATAAGTCATGGGGTTACAATCTAACAAAATGGTAGTTTTTCGAAAGAGGACATAGTGTCAAAATCTTTGTATCGCTTGAACAGCTATGAGAGCTAGCTTTTCAATATAGGAGTAGTTGCTTTTTGTATCATTTAAGTTTGGGCTTAAATAATAGACAGGATGTTCTATTCCATTTTCTTCTTGAACTAAAACCATTGCTATGGTCTTATCTACTGCAGCTAGATATAGGTGAAAGTCTTTTTGATAATCAGGAGCATACATTAATGACGCTTTTATTAGGGATTCCTTTAGAGCATCAAAGGAAGCTTGCGTGAAGTAATCCCAAATGAAGGGTACTTATTTTTTCAACAGACACGTATAACCTTTAGCAAGTTTGGCGTAATTTGGAATGAACCTCCTTAGAAAGTTTGCTTTCCCTTGGAGTTTCTGAATCTGAAGCAAATTTGAAGGTGGAGGCAGATCGATGATTGCCTAAACCTTACAGGGGTCGAGGTGAATCCCATCCTTTGAAACTAAAAAGCCAAGTAAATGTCCAGAACTAACACAAAACACACATTTGTGTGGATTTAGTCGTATTTTGTAGTGTCGGCAACGTAGAAATATCGCTCTCAAATGTTACGGATGATCAGTCCGCTTTCGTGAATGAGCCGGAAGATCATCGAGATACGGTTGAACGATGTTTTTGATGTCATGGAAGGCATAATTCATTGCCCTCTGAAAGGTTTCCCCTGTATTCTTTAAACCAAAAGGTAGCTTGTGGTATGTGAATGTGCCCCATTGACAAATAAATGCAGTCTTTGACTGGTCCTGTGGGTGGATATTTATTTGATTATACCTAGAAAATCCATCCATAAATGAAAAGACTTCACATCTGGCACATTCATTAATTAATGTGGTCAATGAAGGGTGTAGGGTAGTTGTCTTTTGGACAAGCTTGATTTACATCCCTATAATCGATGCACACTCTAATCGTTCCTTTCTTTTTCATTATAGGAACAATATTCGATACCCAATCGGTTAGAGGAACTCGGTAAATGAAACCAGCATGGAGAAGTTTTTCAACTTCTGCCTTGATGGCAACGACTTTCTTTGGGTGCACCTGCCGAAGTCGTTGTCATACTGGTTTGACATCTGGATACATCTTAATTTTATATTCAACTATGCTCGAGCCAATTCCTGGCATTTCTTCATATGACCATGCAAAGACATCTCTGAACTCATGAAAGAGAGCGTAATATACTTCTAGTTCTGAAGAAGAACAATATTTGCCAACATGAATATTCTCTACAACATCTGGTTTAGTCGAGATATTTATGGTGATAGTTTCTTCAATATTGGACAGGTTTCGTTCAGAATCCACCGTATTTACAGTATTTGATAGGAAATCAAAAATTGGAGGATGATCAAGGTCGTTGGGACAATCTTCTTTGTAATCTGGAAGATGGGAACGATGGTGGTAATCTTCCCATGTTGCCCCATCAATCATCATTGACTGAAAAATTCATTCGTCTGTAGAATGTATATGTGACCAAGGATCTGAAGAGGTACCATATTCCTTAGACCTATCTATCCAAATGCTTGATGAGCATTGATTTGGGTTTGCCTCCCATGCCAAAAGCACTGATTGCTACAATATTTCTATTGGGCTTGGAGGCAAAACTTGGTGATGATCCATGCTAACATCATGTTCGAACATCTTCTGAATGGAACACACCATATTGCAGGTTCCTACCACGGCCACTTCTGCCATATTGTTTGGAGGCAGTAGGGCAAAAGTACCCATCAATGTAGGGTCTTTTAGTAGGCCTACTCCAATATTTTGAAGCGACTGAGAGCTTCCGTGGATCATCAGAATGCTTCCCGTAACTTGTGAACTGTTGGGGAGAAATGTTTGTTGGTCGACAATTGTAATTCCTCCTTGGAAAGGAAATGCAATCTTTCTAAAGTATGTCGACATAACCGCAGCCATAGCGTAAATCCAGGGCCTTCCCAGTAGGATGTTGTAATCGAGGTTTCCGTCGATAACTTCAACATCAATTTCTACTGTATTCCCCCTAGTTCGACTTGCAAGTTACTTAAAATCCCATATGGAGTGTATGTTCATCCATCAAATGCTTTTAACATCATTGACGATTGTGACAAGGGTGGTGAACCTAAAGTTTTCCAGCAACTCATTGACATAATACATGTAGATGCCCCCTCATCAATAATTTTTCGATGAACAGTTTTGTTGAGTGCTTTCACTTGAATAAGGAAAGCAAGCTGAGCTGGTAACTGCGAGTCATATCCTTTATGATTAAAGGTCACAAGATTGGAATCCGCTGGGTCAATCCCACCTATTACTGATAATAGAGCCTACTTCTGGGAGGGGCAATTTTGCAGTACCTCAAGTGTTGACATAGAAGATGGCGATTGGGCCAGGTCCTCTACTATATTATAATTTTGTGCCACTCTGGCATGAGGATTAAATGTTGATTTTTGTACTACTCCCTTTGGTAGCTTTATCGTTAGCTCATGAATGATGGGTGGCACAACTTCGGTCGAAGTTGTTGTCGAACTACTAGGTTTACCATTAGCCTTATTGTTTGACATCTGCGGATTCCCGTAATCTTTATCAAAGCATCATTTTGATGATTTGAAATGGACAACATAAGCACTTGGGATGGGGAACCATTATCACCAGCAACTAGATTGGTTCCTGGGTTAGGAAATGGATCAGCCAATACCACTGAGGTTTTCGAACTCTTGAGGAACTTTCTAAGCTCAGCTTTATGTGGACAATCTTTTGCCCAATGATCCTTATCACATATAAAGCATGGATGACTTGGTTTCCTTTCTCTAGAAGGGTTTGCAGAAGATTTTTCAGGAGACGAATCCTCTTGTTTCTTCTTTTTCCCTTTCTTTTTCTTCTTGCCTCCTAGTTGCTTTGGTTCTTTGCCTTTGTCAGTCGACATGGTATTTACCTCCGAGGCGAGAAGTTTCTCATTTGCGTTTTGACTGGAAACCGTATGGGCTTTCTTTGATGTAGCCTTTACGGTTTTCGTGCTAGTCGTACCTATCATGCCATCGTCGGCATGAGAGTCTTTGTTTAATTTAGGAGGAGGAAGAATGGAAAACTCTGATCTAGGAGCATCAGGGATTTTGTCATAGAGCATGCCAGACTGAGTATAGATCAAGTCTAGATATTGCACACGAGCAATGACTTGCTCTTCAGTGACAACCCATCCCTTTGCCACATCTTCCGTAATAGAAGGTAACAATGACTTAATAAACCATTCAGCTAGCAGCTGATCAGGAACATATGTTTTTACTATTCTACGATGACACCGCCACTCATGAATATGATTTGATATGTGGGTGGCTGTCGTTTGTTTGAAATTGGTAAGAAGTTCTAGGAGATGATGTAATCAACTGACCTTGTTCCTTTAGGGTATAAAACAACACTTTTAGGGACTCAAAAGCCCTTAGTTTATGGACATATATGATTTGGGTTGCAGTGCCCAAATATGTATATAACACATATATAGAGCACCAATATTTCCAAAAGGAGAAAAAGGACTAGGATTCCCATCAAAAGGAATTCCTTGTTTGGTGGACCCTGGATTTGTCGCCATATGTTTCAACCTAAGATCAACTAAGGAGGGAGCGTGGAGGATGGTATCTGTGGTCAATTAATTTTATTTTAATCAAAGTAACATAACAAAACAAAAAAGGGATAATCTAGGCAAAAGGTTTACCAAGCAACTGTGAACTGCAAAATACCTCCTGTCGAACTGAGGTGTACGGGTAGGCAATCTCCACGAATATTTTGTGCGGTGTATCATAGTGTACAAGGCAACTAAATGAGTTATGTAAGGATGGATAACAACCTAGTTTTGTCCTCCCATATATACTTGAAAGTATGTGGAGGCCCAATCCGTATAAGCGTTGTCTAATGCAAAACCGCACAGTGAGAGCATTGCCATATACTTTACGTACTGTAACGCCGCCCTATATACCCAAAGGTACGTGGATGAACTACGATATAATCACATACGCGGAATGAGGTATGACACTCGGGATGTATTGCAGACAAGTTAGCGATAGCTGCTTTGTTTTACGACATCGGAACACGTCTCTAGCCTAGACCTCTAAATGTTTTTCGTTAAGTGACAATGCTCCATTAGGTAAATTTAGATAAATTTTAAGTTGATCTTCTTTAGAATTTTCCTTTCAATGTTCACCACGTGATGTATTTTTGCAATTCCTAAAATGCAACTAATATTTTAAGCATTTTTTCCATTCAATTTAACAATGAAAATCCTAGCTACTATGGATAGAGCAAACAAGTACTTTTTGATCAATCAACAAAGAGCACAAACTAGATGCAATTCCCTAAACCATTCCTTTCAAGCATTCACATACTTTAATATGCACAATGCATGTTTTTATCTTCAAATCCCTTAATGTTATGATGAACAAAAAGGAAATATGCACAATCGATCAAAAATCTCTTTTCATAAAAATGACGATTTTGCGACAATTTCTTTTCAGAGAAAGGAAGAATTTATGGCACTTTCAATTTCAAAGAAATTAAGAATTACGACACTTTCAATGAAAAGACTAATCATATGCACATATAAATCAATCGATCTTTTTATGAATGAAGACTTTACAAAAAATCAATTTTCGAAGGAAAAGACGACTTTACGACACTTTCTTTCGACAAAGATCAATCGACCAAAAACTAACTGTGACTTTAGACTGATAATGAAAAAGAAAACATTAAAGAAATATTAATAAATCCAATCAAAGTAGGGCTAGATAAGGACATGAAAAGACTATTTTCAGGGACAAAATATCATTGACATTCAACAACTCATTCAAACAAGAGAAAATTGGCAAAAACTTTCAGTGCCTAGATGGGAAACTAACCCTCAAGGGATGAACGTAGGCAAGAGTTAGAGATAGTGTGCTGAATCACTCTATATCTATGCGGGAAGTGCATTGCAGTGCACTGTGTCCTTCATTAGACTGCACTTGTGACAGTGAGCCATTCTGAAGGCGATTTTGACACAGTTTCGACTCAATTTTCAATGAAAGAAGACTAAAAATCAATGAATGACCACAAGTACAATACGTAGAAATGTCTTAAGAGGCTGATAAGCTACTAAGATGGATAATCTAGTCCCCACTAGAGTCACCAATTTGTTTTGGGAAAATTTAGTGTTCTTGGACAAACGTTTAACCCTGTAGACTTAGTAGCAGGTCTAGAAACAATAGACAAAGTAATATCTACCTTTCCTATAAACAATAGATAAAATAAGAGAATAGAGAACCTACTTGTAGCTTCCACTCATTCCTTATCTCCTTTGACTGATTATGTTGCTCTTCCCGTACTTAAGTCACTTGAGAAGTATCTACACACAGATAGAAACAAGGACCCATTAAAGCAAATGATAATGATCTATTGCTTATAAATAACATGGAATCGAGAACGTGATATACATAAGAAAGTGTCAACATATAACACAACCATAAGGAAAAATTTTTGAAGACTTTATTGATAAGAGGAAGAATTACAACCCATATGTGCTCAATCCAATGACAATCTTCCAATTCAACCCATCCTCTGCACCTCATGACAAGTAAGACACTTCAACACTATTAAAATACTTGAAATTAACTCAAAACTCATACCAAAGACATCCCTCTACAATTTCCAGCCCCTGATCTCTTAGATGAGTGATCTTTTTATAGGTGAATGAAGGAGGTTATGCCATCAATGGTGATAATGAATGCCTTTCTAAATTTAGAAATCAATTCCATGGATGAAGGGATAGGGGATTGATGTTCCTTAACTCCTTTCCTCATCCAAATGTGAACTCAAATCAGTAGGTGGCATTGAGAAACTTCTAGAGGCTTCCAATGGATAAGGAATCTTCAAATCCTCATGGAAGTTCACTCAAATTCGCCCAACACATGCCGAAGAGGGACCAAGTGCACTGCAATGCACACTAACAATTTATTGGGTACACTAGAGTGCATCCTGGTAGTGTATCTACCTACACTAATCCACCCTAGTAGTGTACTGGGTTGCACTACAGTGCACCCTGGTAGTGTACGACGCTGCACTGTAGCACACCCTAATGAAGGCCTGCCTGTGCTAATATTCTGAAAGGCAGTTTCTCGATGATTTCAGTCATGGAACTTCTTGGGAAGCTAGGAATTTTGATGGTTGACTTCTTTAGGGCGTGTAACAACTAAATTAGGGTTTGATGGGCCCTAAAGTACTGATCTATAAGATGGGAGTGATGTGCCCAAATGGATCTGTAACAGAAGGTCTAGCATATGCTCAGGGGGAGGATGGTTAATATGCAGATTTCATGATTCATATAAACAGATCAGACTTACAACATTGAGCTCTACAAAGGGAAGTACTTCATTCAGCCTAATTCAACCCTTTTCCCTTGATGTCAAAGGGAGGGCTAATACTTCTTGTTTGTAGGTGGTTTCCAAACACTAAAGAGGTTGCCATGGAGTCCAAAGGGGGAGATTGTTGGAATTATGGCTAATGCTTTATCTTTTATGGAAACTTTCTTGACAAATATGTCCTTGATTTCAACTTGGTCATAATATGATGATTATTGATCTGATGCATATGTTGAGAATAATGGTACAAGTATTGTAGAAATGAGGAAGTGTATTGATAGTTTTCTCATAGATTTACTTTGAGAAAAGATGAAAGTGTGAAATTTGAAAAGTATGCATGAATCTTGTGAAGAATATTCACATACATGTGCAAGTTATGTGAGTCTCTTACATAATCTAAACCATCGAAAACAAAAACTAGAAGCCATTACCATTATAATTACGCACAATATTGCGCCAACAACATCTATTTGATCCTGTCAAACAAATACCAACAACATTGCCAAGTAATTTCCCTGTGGTATTGGCAAGAAAAATAACTATATAAGGAGAAGGAGATCAAGGATTTCTATGTGCAATGTTATGGATTATTCATGTGTGATCTGATTTGGAATAGGTGTGTGCTAGGGAACAAGGAGAAGGATCAGATATGAAAGAGATGAAGATGTATTGAATATATGCTTGATTGATTTGCTTATTTAAGTTTCTAACAATGTAGGATCTCTCATTATGGTGGAACTATGATCTAAATATATATTTGCTGAGATCTATAGCTTTTGACAATATGTGTGCAGAGATAGGCATTTGATATGTGTTTCGATTTATAACGAAGATTTTATTTAGTAATTTACTATCTATACACAAGTTTGCTTTTGGATTGTTGCATACATATGCATATATTTTTTGTACTAGTTGCATATACATTATGAGATAATATATTTTGCTATTAAGTATATTGAAATATGTACACAGGTTTTATACATGGGAAAAACATATATACATGGATTTGTTTAATTGAAGTCACATATGTATTCTAGGGTTTGTAATTGCTTCTTGGTGATGATTATTGATGAAGTTTGTATTATTTAATGTTGTTTGTTAATGGTGTCTTGATCATAATGGTTTGTATTTGATAGTGTGGATTAGTTTGATTTGGTGTTGGCTTGGTACATTGATTAGGGATGATGTTGCAAAATTGTGATCGGGTATTCAATATTCCAGTATTGGTATATCTATGATTAGTTGCTATTGTGACTCAGTATTCAATGATTTAGTTTAACAATGTTTTAGTATTCAGTGATTTGAGATTTATATAGAATTTCTATGCACATGAAGAACATATATACACATGTATTCTTCAGAGTAGTCATGTATATATCCTGAGGTAAATTTGATTAATGTTTATAATGACTGCAGATTAGTTTTGTATTGATGACAATGTGATGGGTTGATTAACATCATATATTGGTTTATTGGTATCTTAGTATTGAGCATATTGTTGGATGTGGGTCTAGTTTGAAAATATGATGAAAGGAAACCTATAGGTTTTGATGATTTTTTTAGAGATGTGGATCTAGTATGAAATATTGTGAAACATGGTCCACAAGGTGCTAAGGGTTGTAGCCTTCAGTGAGGGGGTTGGAATCTCCCTTCCAATAGGGGTTAGTAAACACGATTAGGGAGTTGTAACTCCCTTATAGTGGGTGATGGAGAACAAGTGGAGGCTGTATCCTCCTACAGGTGGGTGCCTACGTGTTGAAAAGAGTTTGTGCCTATATAAGGCCATGATGTAATGATTTTTCATTATAATAAGAGAAGAATACAAAAACAACAAAACAATGGTTTTCTCCCACATTGGTTTTCCACCTGAAATCCTGGTGTCCACATGTGTTGATGTGTTCTTAAGTGTTAATTCACTAAAGGTGTGTACATATGCGAGTTGTCTGAATAACACTAGTGTACAAAATTCAAATGGGAAATTGAAAGTTAAAGTCAATTAAAACACTTATTCACCCTCCCTCCCCCTCCCTAGTATTTTTCCTAACACTAGAATGCATGTCACTCATTTATTTTGCGTGATAAAGATTCATATGTTCAATTAATTGTTTCAATTCTTAAATAGGATATTTATCATCGTCTTTAACCTTTTTTCCTTTTACTTAATTTTTGTGATAAACCCTAGACAAACTTGGAATTTATGACTTACCAACTGATGTTCTACATTTCTCCATCTTTTCAGCCAAGGTCTGAGCAACACTCACAACATTAGGACTAGAGCGTCACAACTCACAAGAAGCACAATTAAAAAATAACTAATGTAATACACCAATTTAGACTTCGGATGAGGACTATTATTCTGAGCTAAATCCCTTAACATATCATTAAATTTTTTATTAAATTCTTCAATCGCATCTTTTCATTCACCTTAATGGTTTTGATGGAACTAAGAAAGTACATCTCTTGCTTCTTATCTCCATATGTATCTCTAAAATCAATAACAATTTCTTGCATAGAGTCCAATGAATTATTAGGAAAATCATGGAATGAATCGATAACATCATATTCCAGAGAAAGGACAAAGAATCACATATTAATATCTTCATGATTACAACTAGTTGTAGAGAACTATTTATTCATACAAAGATAAAATTTCTTAATACAATCATTTGCACTATCTGCATTATTTCCTTGGAAAGAAGACAACTTATCGATGGATTTATTTGGAATATCATGAGGATAACCCTAAATGTTATTGAAATTTCAAGGGGAAACTAATTTATTCACGATGACTTGTTCAACAATATCATGAAAAAGAAAATTGACATTAGAGAGAGCTTATTATCTGAGAGAAAGAAGAAGTTTACTAGAAGTGAGCTTATTTAATCAAACTCTGAAGACCTTTTTATTATCTAGAGTAGGATTAAGCAGGCTACCTGGGTGACTCAGAGTATACCCTCTGGTGAAAGGTGGAATGAGTGGGGTTGCCACCCAAACAAAAATCTAACCCTAGAAAACCAAGATGCTATAGTAGAAAGTTAGTAAAAAACTAGGAATAAAAAATCTCTATCCACTGCAGTGACAACATAAAATATTGTGTCGTGTGTTAGATGAAAAGAAGGATAAAAATAAAATATCAAAATATGAGGATAAAAAAATATATCCTTGTCAATAGTGCCAAAAAATGTTATTTCCTAAAATGTACTTCTAAAGCACAATGCTTAGCGAAGGGGTTTTCAAGCACTCTGTTTAAGTTCTCCCTTAGGCAAGCTAAGGGGGGTAGTCCCTAAGGATGGAAATTGTAAGGAAAACTTGTTGGAACAACAATTCTAGGAGATTAGGAGGAAAGGAAATCACTTCCCTAAGTAACTTGAATTAAGATTAGATGGAAATCTAAGAAATTAAATTGAGAAAATGTGAGATGAATATTTTTCAATAGACCTGTTACCGCTCAAACTAGTAGGGGATGTAATTGGAATCCCTAAAGGGAAATTGTTAGGCCAAGGGCAACAAATGGAGTCTTAGCCCATTGTCACCTCAGTTAAGGCTCCCTTCTATTTATGGACTTTCACCAATGGGAGGAGACCCGATATGGGTGGGGCCACTAATGAAGGATAAGTCAATGGATATGAGTGACCCGAATATCCCTTTCCTAGAATTTGAAGGATAAAGATTTCTTGCTTTGTAAGAAAGGTACTAGGTAATATAGGGAAAGGAGGAGAGGATTTTAGGGTTAGGTTTATGGGATAAGACTTGTAAAGGAGTTTCCCAATCCCTAAAATCCTTGTTAGAATTAGTATCCCGGATGGTTATTGAAGAATAGTATTTCATAGGAGTAGGACCACACGGGGCCAAGTGGACTCGATTTAGGGTATGAGGACAGAATGTATAACCAATGATATTCTTACCCTAGACAACATAGGGAGATGATCAAAGAAAATATAATTCCTCAAGATGTTGGTTTGACCCTGGGAAGTTCTGGCCTTAGGGATGGAAGGGAAATATTTGGTCACAGAGCTACAGCTTGGCTTTTCTCCCAAATAAACCATTGGAATGCCTTAAAATTTGGAGGAGAGATAGAGGAAAGGCCAACAGAGGAGATCCTAGGAGATTGAATTTTGTTAGTGGCTAACTTATCGGGAAATTGATGCCCTAAGCACCCCAATGGGGTTAAAATTTAGAGATGGTGAAAGAATAAGAGTTTTGGTCACCACCCTTGGTAGATTAGTGCCTTAATCCTTGGGATAATGGAGTCTATGTTGATTATGTGTAATATTTATCAGTTCCCAATCAAGGAGGCCTCAAACTTACTTCCCAAACCCTCCAGGTCAAGTGAAAGAAATATTGTGGCTTTTATACTTTAAATTCACAAGACAAATGGCTTATCAAGGTCAAATTGTACCCCTAGGATATTTTTCTCATACTACATGGACCATACATGGAGAGAAAGTTATAATAGAGACAATTTCATAATATTAATCAATAATTGCATGTAACAATTAGCCCTAAAACAACGAAAATCCCAATCCAACATATATGAAAAAAAGTAACACGAATATCATTAAAATTTTGTACGTACATGAAGTAGAGTATATCCAACCATTCAGAAATGACAATAGAGAAGGTCCAAGAGAATATAGACCAAGAACCATACATCAAAATTCATCCATAAAAGCTCCAATTCGTGCTCTAGAAAATGTTACGAAATTCTCTAAAGAAGAGAGAGATCCAATCCAAAGTGATGATCAGAAATGATATCACCTCATTTGTATTTATACACAAATTAGAAGTTTGAATTAACCTCCTTGGCCTACATAAGCCCCAAAAATAAAATAATGTTCTAATAATACAACTTTTGGTGACAACCCACCAAACTGGCTAATAAATGAAAAGATAAGCCTCTCAGGAGGTCAAATAATAATCTATGCATGTCATAGGGCCTCTAAGAGGCTTAATGAGGTCCATGGGTGCCACAATGAAGAGAAGGAACCTCAAAAGAACTGTTAAAGGGGATGGCCCCTTGTAATAACCTATGGTGCTCCAAATCTCGTTTAGGGGCACACAAGATTCGTAATGGTTGTCCAAACAAATCGAAGATGCATGTAGGCTACCCTCAAGGGATAGGATGCTGGTGTAGGTGATGCCACATCATCGTGGAAGTGCTAAATCATATGCCAAGTGTATGTTGTAGATCTGAGGCCGATTAGTCATGATGGATAAGGTGCAGCATCCTTGTCCCATAACTGAACCATGAGTAATCTCTGAATGGATGTGGATATCCATCAATCGCAATCTTCTGCTGTGGAAGCCCATGGCTATCAACGCTCATCCTACAAGTTCCAATGTATCCCTCTGGAGGATTAGGAGCCCATATAGGCATACCAAACCCAAGATCCTGCATTAGATCCAATGTGTCCCATAGCCTTCTAGTACAACAAGTCATTAAAGAAATCGAGTAAATGAGCCTACCTAATAATAGACCACACATGGGGATTTCACAATGGCTTACCCTTCCATAATGGGCTTCGGGATGTGCCAATGTCTCCTAAACTCCAAATGGGGTTAACTAGTAATCCTATTAGGTGATTTCTACTACTAAAGGGGATAATATAGTTAAGGTTCATCATTTAAGAGGTGGTGGCATGTGATAGGTAGGTGAATGAAGTAGGGAATGAGAAGGGGTAGCCCTGGGTCACGTGTTGGGGTACAAGTGTAGCTAATAAGAGGGAAGCCCACACTTGGGCCTATAATGTGTAGGATGGAGCAATCATGGTACATGAGGCACCCTAATCTTGACTTTTTCACCCTTCTTTAATTCATTTTGACTTTTTATGTTTTTCTTTGATTAAATGCTTAGGGATCTATTGGATAGAGCATGATGTATAAGATATTGCAGTGAATTCCCCCTTTTAAGGTGGGGCATTTCATTTCCCACCAGGGGTTAGGAAAATCATGGGTTCCTATATGATGAGGGAGGCTCATAGAACCTATAGAAACTAGGGTGGTGACCATGATAATGGTCATTTTCCCACATGCTAGATGATTTTGTCCCAACCATCTTTTGCATTTTGTGGTACTTTACCTGTTGAATGTGGCCATATATGCTTTAACTTTATTTTTAGTTGCATCAACCTTTGGGCTTCATTACAGGCAATGACCCAAGGTGTGGGCAAGGGGAAGGGGAAATCTAATCGTATGTGGACCTGATGGAGGGATGTGGACCTAGGTGGGAGAAATGATGGATGGGGTGATAATGAATGGAAAGAGGGAAATATAAGTGGATAACGGAGTGGGACCACACAACCAAAATTGGGATTTCCCTTGAAATACCATCCCTAAAACCAAATGGTCAGTAAAAGAGATGTCACATGACTAAAATCCAAGGTTAATTCCTAAAAGGGGTCTAGGAGACAAAAGAATAGACCTAGCCCTTCCTTTCCACCGAACTCCCCCATTAATCCATGCTTAGAAGTGTCCATGATAAGAAAACTACAATACTCAATTTCAAAATGACAAGGCATACCTTTGGGTTTGGGAGGCCCACCTTAAAACATATGATTATGGCAAATGGGCAAGGGACGACATGGTTGGCTAAGGTGACAGAGAAATGTTACAATGAGCTAACTGATGGCTGTAAGGGGCTATTGGCCACTGAATGAGGACCATCTCAGCAAAAAAACTCTCCTAGGGATATTACCCACAAAATGGTGGGTAAGAAGACCAAAATGACACTTACGATGAAATTATAAGAGACCAGTGCCTTGTTAACAATGCCCAGGTAAATTAAATAACTTGGATAATAATAAAATATTACTCAATTTATAAGACAAGAAATGTTTCAAGTTAATGTTAGTACAAAAATAGTTCAAGATAACTAGAGATATGAGTAATCAACTTTAAGAGGACAATTGCAAGGAAAGTAAACTCCTGCTTCCAAGTAAATATGATATTCAACGAAAATGAATTTGAAATGACAAGAGCAACAATGAAGGCTTGAAATTATATATTGAGGTCACAATTCCAATTACCAATTGATAAAATGAAATTTAATATCTATCTAATGTGAAATGAAATATCTTGGTTAATTTTAATTATAATGCCTAATCTAGATGAAAACCTTCTCCTTAATTATTTTGAAGCAGGTCCCACACAAGGATGTAGAGATAGATATTGGGGAAGGATTCTAAGGCCTCATTAATGATACCTCCCTAGGAGTTCTAATGATCCAAGTGCCTTCGTTCCTACAAGGGAATCCCCATAAGAGAATTGCAAGGTCACCTATTTTAATCGTTGAGCAAGGGTCAAAATTCACAAATCAAGTGAAGAAGGTTGTCCTGATTTTTTATCAACCAAGATTATGCTTGGAGGTAAATTGAAGGAGTGGAAAACTAAAATAGGACGCTCATGCAAATGATGACAAAATTAGACATTTTTAAAGAGATACAATAATGACAGTATGCTTCAATGTAAAAGATGTAAATCACTTAAAACCAAACTTTATTGAGATATTACTTTAGCACCAGGCTATGAGATTCTAATAGAAAACCAATGAAGTAATTTAGGATTACTCAATGAAACAATAATAATGATGAAAACAATATAAAATTCCTTTGGTTATGGTGTTTATTAAAAAGTTATTCACTTATAAGATATATCAATTAGAAACAAGTGAAATTGCAATGATATCAACACAAGTAACTAGAAAAAAATTGAGATTGCTAACAATGATTTTAATGAGAAAAATAACTCAAAAACTAGATCTAACAAGATCTAAAAATTAGGTCCTATCTAATCAATGAGGGCAAGAAAGGGTTAGTATCCAAATTTGAAAAACGATAAGCTAACTAAATGTCAAGGCTCTTCCCAAGATCTTGAAGATATCTTAAGAAGATAAGAAACTAACAAAAAATACTACTGTTAGAGCAATCAATCACTAAGGAGGAAAGCAAAAATGCGGTTAACAATATAATTTAATGACCAACACTAGCACCAGACTTCAGAAAACCCTCATGGCCAAGATGATTCAGTCCTGTCAAGACCATGACCAAGCAAGAGTATAGGCTAAAAAACTTATTATTTTTTTTATGAGTTATATGTGTTGAGTTTTAATGATTTCAAGCCTTTTAATATTAAAATTTCAATGCTAAAACCTTTAATTAATATGTACTTAAGATGAAAGAGGGTTTTTTCCTCTCCGAGGCTCACAACCAAGGAAGATAAAGCCTTCTAGGATTGTGCAATACCATTGATAAATTTATGTGACAATGAGATGCTAAAAAGGATAAGCCCTAGCCACAAACTTAGTGTAGAAATCCTCCAAAAGAATGAGAATAACCCTGCAACCACAAGATGTTAGTCCTTGAAATCAAATGAGTTTAAGAGAAGTCAATGGAAAGCCTCACGACTAGGCTATGTAAGGCTATTAGGCCTTGTGACTTGTCATAAGGGCACCTCCAAGTGATTGAATCCCAAGCAAATGAATACAACCCTTTGCAACTTGACGGAGGAGGCTTGAAAAACCACAATATTAGTGTTCAAATGTTATTCAATAAAATTCAAACCCTAAATCATCTTGTGGCCAAGGAGATCAACCTCAAAAGGCTTGCAGATAGGCCAATCAATGACAATTATGCATGCAACTAGCCAAAAAAATGTCAAAAAATCAAACTTTTGAGCTCAAGATGTGTCTATAAGTCTGCAACAAATAACCCAAATTAAATTTTGATAAAAACAAATAAATATTACTATTTTTTTTTTTTAATGTCAAACCCTTGCAAAGATTGAAATTTGAGGCGAGACAAGGGCTTCTAGGCCTAGAGTTTGCCCCCCCAAAAAATTGATGATGAATGGAGCCACACAAATGTAGATCGAACCCCTCAAAGACATTTCAAACCCTTGCAGCCTCTTATAAAAAAATGTTCAAGTGACATAAGCCACAAATGGCAGATCGGTGCCTTGAGAAGGTTATAAGGGACTTATATTTCTTGCTTCCATAAAAGAGGAGGAAAAGAGTGCTAGACGATCAACCGGAACGTAAAATATGGAGTCCAAATGCAAGTCATCTAGGCTACGTGAGGGTTAGAACCCTCAAGAAGAAGATCCCCCCTTTAAAACTACAAAAAATAAAATGAAAATGCCAATAACTATTTACAAAAATGAATAAATATATGCAAGGGTTAGAATGAAATTATTTACAAAATAATTTACAATATTTGCAATGATTTATGGTTCTTACAACCATATATATTCATTAATGCACAAATAAATTCAAATAAATGAGAACTATCTTTTATGGGTGAGAAATAGCTAAGATCTATGCAAAAAAAATCATTAGATAACCCTTCAAATTTGAAAAATTGGGCTCTTGATATTTCTTGTCTTGAGAGTGGGCTGGTCCAACTGAAGAATTCACCTCACACCTAGGATCTCAATGCCAAAAGTCTCTACACAATTAAGATCAAGTTATTAGATGAGTAGAGGCAGAAATAACATAATAAGTCTCAAAATCTAGAGATACCCGCTGGATAGATCGAATTAAAATGCTTCTCTAAAACCCAATAACTAATGCAAGATACCTATGAAAATAGTTAATCCAATAACTGGATAATGAAATAATAACTTCCAAACTTTAATTAAGTAGAGTATTAAGCACATGATGTAGAAAATATTTCCACAAGAAGTAGAAGAGGAACACCACCATGAATAAACCCCAAATGCTTTTGCTTTATTATTCCATAAAAAAGGTATTACAATCAACAAAGCTTCACTCAGAGCTCGATTACAATTTTTTTGATGAGTGCATCATAAAATGAGGAGTGTAATAGCTTCCTTATGTAGAAAATGAGAGAATCAAACCCCTCTAAGTGGAAATAATGGCTAGTTTCCTTGATTGATGGCTTGATCCTTGTAAAATTAATTTGATCCCTTGATAACTGCTACACAAATCCCTAGAAAAGATTGAATTCAATGATTACTGAGCTTGATGGACCAATTTTTGACTTCTGTATGGTTTTGGACCTATTGTTGCTCAAATTGTACATGCATTAGGACAACGACTCAGGTCAGAGGAGGTCACCCTAATTCCTAACCTCTGTTCTAGTTGTCTACCAACTACAGGCTATGGGGGATAGTCCCTATGGAAATTAGAAGGTGAAGGACGATTTGGTATCCAACAGTCTAGCAGACACAGTTGAGTGGCCTAGCTACTTGGTTAAATTTATCAAGATCTCAAGGATTAGATTAAATTCAAGTATGACACCAGTTCCTTATGGAGTCAAAACTCTTTCTTTTTATTAAATTAAGACCAAGTAACCAAATGGAGAAATGTTTCTTAGATGCTTCACTAGCCTATATGCGATGCAAAGATCTTGGTCACTTTTTAGTTAAATGCCTAATCTAAGTATGATCTTCCCTTAAATGTTTTGAAGCTAGGCTCAAAGGTAAATTTTGGGAAGGAGACCAATAGGAAGCAAGCAAAGGATTGAATAATGATACTGTCAGTTAGGCTCCTATCACTGAAGCCTTCAACACTACAGAGACTATGGCTTTGATGTTTGCAAGTTCACTGTGTTAACCATCAAATAGTTGCTAAGCCCCACAAGATAGATGAGAATGGTGGCCCTAGATGTCTATTAACCAATCTTATTCTTGGAGATAAAATTATTATTGCAACTAGTCCTAGGAAGCTTATGAAAAGGATATGAGTGAACCTTGAGTTGAGATTGTTTAGGTACTTGCGTTATGATCACTTATTATGAAAAGAGTACTTAATGATGAATTATAAAATAGTCCTACAACCATGAATGTGCCAAATTATTAAATGCCAATATTAAACATTCCAAAGATAAACTTATATTCCACAAGATGCTTATGCAATGAGTGATTAGATATAGGGTGAGTCTTGCACTCCTCAGTCTTCCTAAGAGCTGGCATAGCTACCAGGACTCGGTAAATGGAAGAGGGAAACTGCCAAATTGGGAACGAATTTGGTTAGATCTGATGCAGGAGGAGATACGAAGAAGCACCAGAGATGGATCTTCTTCATCCAAGGAAGATGAAGAAAATTGCGTCTTAGCGAGTAAGGAAAATAAAGGGAAGGAGAAGGATTCTCATCCCAAATCCAGTTCTTTCCATGGTGGGAATAAGTTTGACAAATTGAAAGTCCGACGGTTTCATTGTCATGAAGTGGGCCATTTTGCTACAAATTGTCCACTGAGGAAATCCAAGAAGGGATCCATGAAAGGATCAAAAGGTGAGGCACTAGCCTCACAGTTCAAGTTGGATTTCGCACTTTTTTCATGCATAGTTTCATCCATGGTGGGAATTGGTTGTTTTCTTGATAGTGGAGCTTCTTTCCACATGACCAGTGACAAGAGTTTGTTCAGTACCTTGGAGGAGAAAGATCTCTAGATACTCATAGCGATGGGTAATGATGAAAAGTATAGTGTCTCAGGTGTAGGCATGGTTGTTTTTTAGAGGGAGCATGGATCTCGCATTACCTTAACCGATGTCAAGTATGTACCATTACTGAAGAAAAATTTGGTGTCAATCGCCATTCTAGAAGACAATGGCTATGATGTAGTCTTTAGTAAGGGAAAGGTTTTCCTTCGACACATCACCACGAGACAAGTGAAGTAGATTGGTTCACGAGTCAAGAACCTGTATGCTCTTGAGGTTCAATATGCATGCAAAGCCTTGAGGAGCAAGGAAAATAATGGAGACTTGGTGGTTGAGAGGGAGAGTACATTACCTCTCAACATGCAACACCAGAAGAAGTCTCAGACAATTGTGGAGGAGCCATGATTGGTGAAGTAGCTTCAGGAGGTTATGGAGTACCCACAACTGGCAAAGACGAGAGGAGACAGAGTGGAGGCGTCCACTCATGCAGAGACCTCCAGTAGGGGGGAATTTAGAGCCAGGTGGGTGGAGGAATCACATGCAGCCATACCTCCAAGTTGGAGGTGGGGCGATGTGAAGTGATCGTCCAATGAAGGCTGAAATAGGGGTTGTATCCTTGAGGTACCCAACCTTTTGGATTCAAATTTGATACGGGAGCCTCAAAAAGGAGTAGTAGGAATGGCTGAGTGGGTACAGGAAAATGTGGATGGAACAACAGAGAGAGCTACAATGCAGGAGTCCCAAGACAGCACATAGCTAGCAGGCTGCAACAATGCGAGAGGCATAAGAGTGTTGCACCAGTGCAGGATGGCACATAGAGGTGTGTAATGGTGCGAGATGCATGGAGTGTTGTAGTAGCTCATAGGTCAGAAAGGGAGCACTTGTCAGTGGAAGATGGAGCTTCAGTATCAGAGGATGATTCTAGCCCAATAGGGAGGTCACTTGGGAGTTTTTTTTTGTTTCTAGAGTTGCTGGAGCAATAACACTTGGGAGAAATGTTGCATGCGGAACATTCGAAAGGTTCAGGATCAGGTTCAATTTGAATGCCTTTCTTGTTGAGAGGGAATGTTGAAAATAGTAACAAGAAATGCTAAAAATAGAAGTGCTAAAAATAGCACTGCTATAAATAGAAGTTTGGGTACTAGTGTTGGACATAGCAGCAAGAAATGAAAAATGGAAGTGCTATAAATAGCATTGCTAAAAATAACAGTTTGGAATAAATTCCTATTTTAGTTAGTCTCTAAACTAAAATAGAGAAGTAAAATTCGAATTTGATCTTAGTAGCTATTTGTAAAATAATTAATTAATTCACCATGAGTTAATTAGTTAAGGAAAATCAAACATGAAGTCGATGTGGGGACATGCAACAGTTTCTCCATTAATTGAGGAATTTATCCATCAGTTAAAGAGATAAGAATGAGTTGCAATATTGAGTTATAATTGGTTGGCTCAGTTAATTGAGTCAAGTCCAGTTAGATTAATTCAAATAGTTTATTTAATTAATTTTGAGTTCAGTTAGCTAATGCTTGCATGCATGTAACTACTGCACTTCAGATAACTGAATATTCTCTCATAAATAACTCATGCATGTCAGTTCAATTAGAGACCCAGTTGAGATCAAAGGAAGGACAATGTACTATAAGTTGGATGAATTTTCTCCTATAAAGGAAACTCATCAACGTAGAAGGATTTATCTCCTCCAGGTTTGTGCAGTCATTTTTGAGCCAAGTGAGTAGTGTGAGGTGGGAATTCACACAAGTGGAAGCCCTGGACCCCAGGAAAAACTGCGCAAGGAAATAGGAGGCTTGGATGGTAGAGGAGAAGGTTGAGGGCCTTTGAATGCCTATGAGCAGTATTGTTTGATTGCAGAGAGAGCAGGATAGCTTGATTGCTGATTCTTTTTATAACTTGAAAAAGATTTCCACTTTTATGATAATACAAAGATTGGGGTTTTAGGCTGAGGCTTTCCCCAGGTTATTTCTTCTGTGTTATGTGTGATTGATTTCTCATTCTCAGTTATATGTGTTCTCTTGATCTTGCTCAATTCGATTAGGCTTCCACAAAGTTTGTTGTAAAAGTAGATCTTGTATTTTGCTTTAGTATATTACAAAATCTGTTGATCTACAGTGGGAATTTCTACAAGAACTTTGCAATAATTTTCAGGGCTACTAGAAAATATAGAAACTTTCTTAGTTGATAGAATAGGAGTGGTATCTAGTGCAGGGACAATGGGTGAAGAAACTAGTGGTGTTATGGCTTCCTGCATCTCAGTCTATGTAGGGTCGATAGTCTCAGGTAAAATAATGGGGTTGACAAAGACAAACTCAATTTCCATCTCGATAATATCATCAAGGGTAGTGCCATGATTGGGATGATAAAAAATAGTGGCTTCAATGGTAGTGTGGGGTGAAGAATGATGAGAGTGAGGAGTGGAGGGGGTTTTCTTTTCTTTAGTAATGGGAACAAATTAGTGAGGCTCAGGATCACCTTCACCAGTAAGATAAATGAAATTAAAAGTTATAGGTTTGGGGTTTTTATGGTGCGTTACAGAGGAGAATGTAGTTGGATTCATGGACATAGGAAGGGTTTTAGGGCTGGCAAGTGTAGCAATAGAAACATGATTAATAAGAGAGACTAGTGTATAGGAATAGATGATAGAATTGACCTCGTACATAATTTTGTAGACTGATGAAACACACTCTTAGGCTTTGTTTAGAAATGACTAGAGGCCTTGTTGAAAATATAATTGACATTTCTTGGAGGACCACAGAGTGCCATCCCTAATGCCATGCAAAATCATTTCCTTGCAAGAGTATATGTGTTGGCCCATTGTCACCATGGCTTGGAACTCTCCCTAGAAAATGACTTCAGTGTGGAATGCCTCATCATTGATATAATAGGGAAGTTTTCACATGGAGAATGTTTATGAATTTAAAATATGTGGCTGTACATAGGAGTTATTGTGGCCAATACCAAACCATATCTAGTGAGCATGTTTTCGAGTAGAGGAAGTGGCACCCTGGGTATGTTCCGTGTGACCTCGACCATTTTGAAAAATCTTATTCATTGTATTTCTTATTAGTGGAGTCAAAAACAATTCTCCAAGGATCATATGCATAAGCATATGTCTCTCCATATGCAACTTGAACAAGGTCTTGGCCTTCTAAGGGACACCATTTCATCATAGCCAAGGGGATAATTAAGTAGCCAAAGATAAAATATGTGGCATGCTTATGAACATATTCATAGCCCTCGAAGAGCTCATTTTAACAAGAAACTTGACCAATTGAGTTGTATGCCATTGTTGTAAACCTCAATGACAAAGATAACATCCAAGGAGCATTCCCATTTTGTGTAGTGTTGCATAAGCTTCCCAACAATAATATATCAGGAAAACTTAATCTTGTCATTATTAGTCAAATCAATTACTATCCCATGTCCCTTGTGTTGGGTTCCATATTTCATATAGAGATTGATATCATATGTCTTCTTGCCATACTTTGAAATGTTCTAAAAATCTGTAGACACATCCTTATTATAGACCGATAAGCTCATGATCCTGCATATATCTTGAACATGAATTTGGCATTCCCTATCCAACCATAATGAACCCCCATGACATTTAAAAAAAATTGGTACAGTGCATAATGTCACCTGTAGTACCAATGATAAGTAGGTTCTGGAGTGTCATCAGGGCTGAGAGCTTCAGAGAGCCGAAGCCTTGTTTGATGTATGAGAGGTTCAGGCACTCGGTGGAAAATTTGATTGCATGAAGACGTCAAAGTTGAGGGTAGGGAAGAGAACATGGTCAGGAAAATCATTATTGACTAGGGAATATTTCTCATATTTTCCCAAAAGGTCATAAGTGGTGTGAATACAAGGATCAAAAGGAAACAAGGGAATTGTCAGTTTTGTAGAACGATCCATTGAGGACAAATGATGGGTTTAAACAAGGTGAAAAGGGGCTTGATGGTGAGGTGGAGATAGAGACACAGAGGACGCTTGATGTCAAGAAAGTGATGTATTAGTTAAGCTATTTGGTGAGAAACCTCCACCTGAGTGAGTTCTTGAAATTGCTAAGGGCAAGGGTTTAAATTATTAAAGGAGAAATCAAAATGACAATCCAGTTAATTCTCAAAGTCTTAATTTTGCATCAACTTCTAGAATCAATATTGATTTAGGAGGTTGGTTAATAACTCTAAAGTTTTGGTCCCTGACTGAAATAGTGGAGATCCCCTCCCAAAGGACTAAGTTATTGAATGCTATTGGTAGCACCCAGGTAAATGCTACTCAAGAGGAACCTCCTAAGGCTTTCTATCAGGATGCTCACATATACTTGCAGAGTATGGATTCTGATAATAAACACTCTATGTTCTTCATTACTTTTCTTATCAACAATTATCACTTATACAACTGCATCCTTGACTCTGGTGCTTCAGCTTGTGTGATTACTAAGAGATTCATGGATTAACTCAACTTAAGGATATATAGGTCGTACTATAACATATGTGCCATGGATTTGAAGAAAATTGAAGTTCATGGGTTGTTTAAGGACTTACAAATGCATCTATCTATCTACCTTGATATCATGATTGTCATGGACATAGTTGTGGTTGATGTGCCTGATGATTGGGGTATGTTGTTGTCTAGGAAATAGACCTTTGATTTAGGGGGAAACATACAAATGAATCGGTCTTATGCTATGATTCCTTCCCCTAATGGTCAAGGATATCTTAAGTTCAATAGAGAGCCTGAAAGGAGATTCCATGTGGAAGATCCTAAAGGTTCCCACAATGAAATCATAAGTGAACAACCTAGCCTAGGGAATCATGCTATACTGTCTAATTCTATCATTCCCTTGGAAGTCAAAGTTGAAGAACAAGTGGGTAATTTAAAAGATAAGGTTTGGTATTTATATTTTTATGGTGTAACATCTAGGCATGGCAAATGTGTGGGGGTTGTCCTAAAATCTCCCCTTGGTCATATTTTAAAATTTTCCTATCAGTTAAAATATGAAGAGACCAACAATGTCGCTGACTATGAAGCCTTGTTGTTGGGTATTGAATTGGAAAAATATTTAAAACTTAAATTGATAAGTATCAAGGATGATTCAGATTTAGTTATCATGCAAATTAAAAATAAATTCACATGTAAAAATCAAAGATTAAAAAATTATAGGAATCTTGTGTGGGATACCATGGAGTATTTTGATGCCATTAACCTTGAAGCTATCCCAAGGGACCAAAATAGTTTGACCGATGAATTAGTTGTTGTTGCTTCCACCATGCAATTAGATGATAATTTAATTGAAGATAAAATTAAGATGGAAACTATTTTAGACCTTCTGTCCCATATAATTCTGATCATTGGTAGGTTTTTCATTATGAAAGATGGGTTATTTGCTTCTTAGACACTTTGGATGAGTTTTAGGGTTTTCAAGTAAATTATAAGGAGGATGGACCTGATATCGATGAAGATATTTTAAATCCTACTCAGAATGTTGTTTCTCTTGAGCAACACTTTGATTGGCATAATGTTGTTAAGAAGAAAGAGGAAAATAAAATTGATCTTGGAGAGTTTTCTAAAGTAAACATTGATACATCTAAAGATGCTAGAATTATTAAAATTGGTAAGGGTACTAATGAATATGAAAGAAAGAAATTAATAAATTTACTTCAGGAGTATAGGGATGTTTTAGCTTTTTCTTACGATGAATTAAAAGGCTACAGGGAAGATGTTATGGAACATACTATTTCCTTAAAGGATGAAAATGCTAAGCCATTTCATCATAAACTTAGAAAAATAAATCCTAAATGGGCTCCCTTATTCCAAAAGGAGCTCATAAAGATGTTGGTTGTTGGCATTATTGCTCAAACTAGGCATTCTACATGGTGCTCAAATTTGGTAATCATTAGGAAAAAGAAAGATACAATCAAATTGTGTGTTGATTTCAGAAACCTTAATTAAGCCTGTAAAAAGGATAATTACCCTTTGCCTAATATGGAGACCATGTTACAAAGAGTTATGAGATTCAGGATGATGTCATTGTTAGATGGTTTTTTCCGGATATAATCATGTTTGGGTAAAAAAGGAGGATCGACATAAAATGAATTTCACCACACCACCGGGAACATTTAAATACATAAGAATGCATTTTGGTTTAATGAATGATGGGGCTACTTTACAAAGGGCCATGGAATATGGTTTTAAGGGTTTAATTGGAAAATTCATTGAAATATATGAAGATGACCTTAATTTTTTTTTCTAGGAATTGTATTGATGATATAAGTCATCTTAGGCAAGCTTTTGACAAATGTAGGGAATTTTTCATTTCATTAAATCCTGCTAAATCTATCTTTGGGGTAACTGAAGCGAAATTACTTGGTTACATAATTTCAAAGGATGGGATCAAGATTGATCCTGAGAGGGTTGAGGCAATTCAAAATATTCCTCTGCCCCATAATCTAAAATCCCTCCGGTTCTTCCTAGGAAAAATAAATTTCCTTAGAATATTTATTCCGAATTATAAAGAATTAGCAAAGCCTATTCAAAATATTTTGAAAAAAGACACAAAATTTCTGTGGAAATAAGACAAAAGAAATGATTTTCAAGAAATAAATAATGCTATAGCCAAGGCTCCTATTTTAATTAGTCCCGATTATTCCAAGGATTTCATTATTTTCTCCTTTGCTTCTTAGGATACCATTTCTAATGTCTTACTTGCAAAAAATAAGGATGGGATAGGATAGCCTATTGCTTTCATGAGTAAAGCGCTTCGGAATTTTGAGTTCAATTACAATACCATGGAAAAGAAAGCTTATGCCTTATTTAAATCTCTTAAGCATTTCAGTACATAATTAGGATACTCCAAAGTTATAACTTACGTCCCGTATTATGCTGTTAAAGATATATCAACTCAAACTGATTTCTTAGGGATCTGTGCTAGTTGGGTAACGGAAATTCAAGAATATTATTTGGAAATTAAACCCACCAAGTTGGTCAAGGGTCAAGGTTTAGCAGAGACGTTAACTGAAAATAACGAGAAAGCTTTTGGTTTAATTTGTCTGGATGATTCATCTTCACTTGAGTTACAAAGGTTAGGAGAGCATGAATGTTACAAGGATATTATATAATACGTGTTGAATCTTACATGTCCTAGACATTTAGTTGCTCATAAAATAAGTGCTCTTAGATTAAAGGCTTCTAAGTATTACCTCATAAAGGATGGCCTAGGGTGACGAAATCTAGAGGGAATTATACTTAGATGTGTTGATGAAGTCGACTCTAAAAAGGTTACTTTTGAGTTTCACTCAGGATTTTGTGGAGGGCATTATGCTGCTAGAACTATTGCCGACAAAATCTTTAGAGCTGGATATTACTGGGCTTCAATTTTTACTGATGTGCATAAATTTGTTAGATATTTCCAATCCTATCAACAATTCACTGGGAAACAGAAGCTAGCTACTGTGCCCCTTCAGCCTTTGGTTGTTGAGGTTCCTTTTCAGCATAGGGGTCTAGATTTCATATGGAAATTTCATGAAAATTCTAGCAATGTCTACTCATAGATTTTGACTGCTACTGATAATTTGACAAAATGGGTAGAAGCCATTCCAACTAAGAATGCCACTGAAAAGGTTATTATGGACTTTCTTGAAAATCAAATAATTACTAGATTTGGTGTCCCTGCCAGGATGATTACTAGCTATGCTAATGTTTTCTATTCTATGTAACTTTCATCATTATGTTTTAATTACGACATTATGTTATCTCATTCATCTAACTATTATGCTCAGGGTAATGGCCTGTCTGAATCAATTAATAAAAATCTTATAACCATTATCAAGAAAATAGTGGGAGATAACAAGCGATCTTGGGAGAGTAAAATCTAGTATGCTTTGTTGGCCGATAGGATAACAAAAAAGAGAGCTATTGGTAATAGTTCCTTCGAATTAGTCTATGGCTTGGATGCAACTTTTCCAGTGCACCTTAAATTTCCAACTTACCAACTCCTTCAACACTTTACTAATGATAAAACTGCTGTCCATAATAGAATTGACCAGCTTGTAGAGTTGGATGAAACTCGTAGGAAGGATTTTGATAATATGTATAAGAATAAATCTAACATCAAGAAAATATTTGACAAAAAATCTCATCCTAGATCTTTGCAGGTTGGAGATATGGTCTTGTTGTGGAATTGAAAGAATGAAAAACCATGAAGAAAAACCATGAAACCATGAGGCATTGCTGCACCCAACTAATTCCAATTGAGCACATTTGAAGGTGAACCATTGGATTTACCCACGAATGGCCAAATGTTCAAATTATACTTCAGAGAGGACATATGATGCCACTGGGAATCCTTTGTATTGTATTCCTAACCCTAAACCCTTTCATTTCATCATTTCATTTTGTAGTTATGTCAGAATCATGTTTTTCATGTTATTAGGATAGTTAATAAATGAAGAGCTTATCTATTTGACATGCTTAATGTTATATGATGATTTTTGAATGGATGCTACTTATGTTATCTTGTGTGTTGCGTGAATGCCAATTCTAGATTCTCACATTTCTCAGGTGCAACAGCTTGTCCCTAAGTAGAGCTAGATGTTGACCACTACATGTCATCGACCCATAGAAGTACACCCCCTTTTATTGCAAAAGGAATAGTGACTACCCAATGTGTCTTTGTCATTCATCTATCGTCATTAGCCTGATTTCCAAGGTGTTATAATGTAAACCCATTCTGAATGTATATGATGTAAATAATCGTAGCAGATCTGTGTCGTGTATGTAATGGCCTAGGTAAACCTAGTTTTCTGGTGATGATCTACATTGTGGGAGGTTTTGTCTCACCGATCCATTCCAAAATGGAAGGCAAAGTTTTTCTTTAGTCTTACCCCAAAGTTGGAATGGATTTTGTTACTGGGATCTTAGGCGAGTCCTAGTGTTCTAGATTGAATCTATGTAAAAGTGATTTCGGAATAATCCTAACTATTTGGTTAGGTTATTTTATTACAAATTTCTTGGTCTACTGGATTATATTTGTGTCACATAAATGGGTAAACTGTGAGGGTCTATAAAATGGGTTTCCCCCTTATGATGTAAAAAATATGAAAATTATGATGTAAAGTGTCTTGAGGGTTGGAAAAATAATTCATTGCCTCATAGGTTAATTAATTCAATTTTCTGGCCAAAAATTAATTAAAATCCTAAGCCAAAAAGTTAATTAATTCTAGTTCCTAGGTAAATTTAATTAAATTTTAAGAGGTCCAGGAACTAAGAAAAATTAATTATTTTGATCAATTTTAAACCTTTGATCCATTGGGTTAAGTCAAAGTGAAAATTTTGGGGAAATTAAGTCAAAATTTTAATTTTTGAGTTAATTAAAATCAATTTAATTGAAAATTTTGAATTTCCTCAAGAATTAAATATTTCGATGGATGAGATTAAAGTAAATTTTAATCTTCATCAATGGTTGAGATTACTTTGATGAGGATCACATGAACTAGCCATTAGAGGATTTACCTTTAAATAGGAATTCATTTGTTAATCGATTTATCTGATTTCTGAGTCATGTGCTAAAAAAAATCTCTTACGTAATTTTTTTCGTGGATAACAAAGAAAGACTTTGGGGTTAAATTTCGTTGGTGCTACTCTTCATGGAAATACTATACGATGTGTTGTTCTCATGCATATTTTTTTTTAGCCATTGATTATAGCTTCTAAAGAGTGATTTGAGTACATGTATCTTGCTCTATTGCTAGGGTTTAAATGATAATTTAAATTTTAAATGTAATAGAAGGTATCTCTATGTATCTGAATTTTTTTATAATTTTCTCACTCTATTTTGATGGTTGGATTGAGTTTTGTAGGAAAATCTTGATTTTTTAGATCCTCGGGCATTAGGGGAAGTTTTTAGTTCGACCAGTCAAATTTCGATCTGTATTTTCTGAAGAGCCCAACCAAATTAGCTCCGGGCTTATCATATGATTTTATATGTATATACACAAAGGGTTTTGAGTTAAGCACCTCCCTTAAAATTTAAAAATTTAATTTGTGTGGGAAATTGATAAATCTAGCTGTTGAGAGCCTTATATTATCAGATCTGGGAGTAGAGTTGGACTCATACCCCTCATATCTGATAGATATAGCATTCTTGTGCATAGATCTGTAAAAAAAAGAATTGGTTTTTTGACTTAGGTTTCTGGTTTTTTTTTTTTTTTTTGTATATCTAGGATCTGGGTGTTTTTGTTTTCAGGTATAGGTTGCAGACCTGAAAGAGAAGTTTGATTTGAAGCCAAATCTAGGCCTTGGAGGGTAAGATCTAGCCCCAAAATCATTTTTGAGGGGATATTTTCCAACTTTTTTGCAGTCCAAGGTTTTGGAATTTTTTTTTATCTAGATTTTTTTTTTTTTTTTATAAAGGTTTCACTGATAAATCTGAAGTAGAATCATAACATTTTAGTCAAATTTTTTTGTGATTTTTTCTTAGTTTTTTTTGTCTACCATTTTTTCCGTTTGCTTCCATATTGAGCCTCCAGAGAATTTTTGATTGTCTGCATTTTGTTGTTTCTAAATAAAAAATCAAAATACTTTTGCTGCCTGTGGTTTTCCATTTTCTGTTGCAATCTTCTCCCTTTCGTTGCAAATTTTGAATCAGTCCACTACCTCTTCAAAAATCATAGCCCTCCCAACCAACCTACAAACAACCTACATCCTCCATCCTTCTACTCCTCCTTTATTATCTGACCATAGCCCTCATTTGTCACTGCGTGTTGCCTCTTCCATCCATGCAAACCTACAAAAACCCCCATGTGGTCCTCATTGCTGCATCTCTTCCCTTACGTTCCACCTCTTCCCTCTACTCCTTGACCCTCATTTCCTGAACACTCACTGAGTCCTTCTCCCTATCTCAAATCTACCATCGAGTTTTCTCCCTTACCCGCATCCTTTTTCTTCCTCGAAGCTCCCTTTCTCCTTCCATTGCTCCTTCGATCTGCACATCCCCAACTCAGCTTCCATCCAACCCATTGCTGCATCTCCATATGCCATTGTCAAACTCACCTGCAAACAAAACAAACGCTTCAAATTTCCTTGCTTTTATTTTATTGAGTGTGAGTTAGTGTTATGCCACTTTTTTCTTTCTTCTTTATGTAAATCGGGTTTCATTTTTTTAAAACTTTGGATTTATTTTAATGCGAATTTTTTGTTGTTGTTTCTTAATTCGTTTTGTTTGATTTTCATTTTTTTGTTTTGTTTATTTTTGTTATATTTTTTTATTTTATTTTTGTTTCGATTTCCTTTCTTTTATTTTTCGGTTTGATTTTCATTTAAAAAAACATTCAAAATTAGAAAATCATAAAAAAAAAATAAAAAATTTAAAAAAATTTAAAATTTTAAAAATCTAAAAAAGATTTAGTGACTTTAAAATTGAGAATGAAATAAACTAAAGGACTTGCATTTTCATTAAATATTTTAATGTGGCCTAATGCCCATTAAAAATTTAATTTATTAACCCTTTGATTTGTTTTACTTCATTTATTAGATTAAAGCAATTGCCTAAGGAATAATTAAAATGCTAATTTAAAGTTCCTTGGTGTCTTAAGTGCAAAATCTTAATTTTTGTGATTTCTCTATCGTAAGAGCGATAAATGTTTTAAAAAATCATATTGACTATTGGAGAAAGATAATTTTGCTAGATTATCCTTCATGCAAAAGTTTTGAGCATTTTACATCTAATTGTTCATGATTGTCGCTTTGCCACAATTACAATTTTTCTCTAGATAACTTGTTTTTATTTAGTCTATGGTTAATTCAAATTAAAGGCACTGGTATATAATCAATTTTATCTTATGGTTGTGTCTAATTTTGTTCTCAATTGACCAAGGCTTGTTCTAAGTCCATCAAGTTGTTCATTCCTAAAATCTCCTAGAGCATTTGTTCCACAAACTATCCTTGTCCATTTACATTGGGGACTACCCCCCTTGACTTGTCTAGGAGAGAGTCTAAACAGAATGAGTAAGGATTAGAGTGACAACCCTTAATCTCATCATTGTCCTAGTGCCTAGAAACTTTGTGCGACGACACATTCTCTTAAGGTTTTCATTAAGCTCATTTACAGGTGATTTTATTCTCCATCTATCATTTAAGACAATTTAAAATTCCTAGAAATAGAGTTCTCGACCCTCCACTCCCTGTTCCATATATATCGTTCTCATGACTTGGTTATGTGTTTCCTTTGGTATCATTGTAGTATTAGCATCTTTGTAGTAGACGGTCTGACAGTTTTGTGTTCGACAACATGGTTACTTTATTTCAGTTCAACACTTCTATCTATTTGCAGCAATTATATTCAAAAACTCTAACATCAAGCATGACAAGTCATTAATGACATAAGCATTAACAATGGATCATGTTCATAATAGAAGTTTTGATCAATATGCTTAAGTTATAAGACATTCTGATGTATTTAAGGACTGATCTATTCCTGTACATTGTCTTTGGAATTTTGCATAAAGTACTTTTGATGAAGTTCAAGAAGTAGCTATAAGACTAGCCTTTGGAAGAATATTCTAGTTGGGAAAGATTCTAGTAGCATATGATTTGAATTTAACATCTCTATTTATTCCTTGTACAATAGTTTATGTTATACTTCCTCAATTCGAGGGAAGATGATGAAATTCAAAAGGTAAAGAAAAGTCACATGTCATGATCATATGGATTCAAATTATTGAATGAGAAGATCATCCTTACAATAGATCGAGTAATTCCATGCACGTGGCTAAGATTATTGCAAAGGTAACCATGTCATGATAACTCTAAAGATGGTATCCTTGTTACTTAAGAGGCAACATGGTTGGCTGAATTTAGTGTTTAGACCAAAGGATAAATATTAAGGTACATATAGCTTAATGGACATACTCTAAGCAATCATAGTTTTCTGATGTTCAAAGGGAGATATGAGGTTTGTTGAAGCCCTCTCATATAGGAGTGCTGGCTTGTTGGGGCCTGAACCAGGTTCAAAAGTGTTTTAGCCAAACAAATCCCACACTACTAGCCCTTTCCGCAACAGTCCGCGGAGCGTGGACTGAAGTCTCACCGAAGGTAGTATGGGAGGGTGCTGGAACCAGGTTTCCACACCCTTGGGATGTCCTGATGTGGTCTGGAGGGGTCGTGATCCAATTTGTGCACTCGCACTCCTTTGCATGGCTGTCTGGCCTTCGTGTAGATCTGCGACGGGTGCTTCCTATATTCTTATTATTAAAGGGTTTATTCTAGATCTTAAGGTCCTTAATCAATCATTTAATAATTATAACCAGTGTGAGCACCCATAAATATTACAAATTTTCATAAACTCATAGCATAAGAAGAAGCATATAGATCATAACAGATGTATAAACCATCATATAACCAGATCCGCAATATTTTAGAACCAACTTATCTTTATTAATGTCTTCGTTACAATACAATCCGCTTCCTACGTTGCACACACAGCTGTAGGGGTCCGTGCACATAGCTACGGACTCTACTAGGCCTCCGGGCACACAACTGCGAATCCTCTATCTCCTACTACGACCCAAGACTCAGGCGTCCAGACTCAGAGTGAATATCGCATTCATAAACTCATAGCATTTAAGATCTGAGAAAAAATTGACCTCTACCCTTAGAGCCTTGCTCTATTTATACATTCCTATGGTCGTGGACCATGGGCAGGACAACTCACTTTCTATTTTCTTACATTATTTTCAAGTAGACAACCCTTTGACTTGACGCATTAAAGTTTGCGCTCCACAAACTTCGTGGAGCTTTTACCACACTTGTACCCAAAATTGTGGGCTTTAAGCCCCAAACCGGTTACGTGGGGCATCCACTACCCAACAGGCCCCCAACACAATCATCGTGACTCGTCCCAAGTCACTTGGCTGGTGCGACAATCTTTGCGTGGAGGTCATCCAGTAACTTCTGTGCTTTGCTTATGCTCACAACAAATTTTTCCACCATTTGTTGTACCTGTTGTACGCGAGCCACCGACGCATCAGTATTAGTTTCAATTGCTTGTCTAAGTTCATATACTGCCTACATATGTGCTAACTTTCCCTCAATGTTGGTGGAGACCGTGAAGGGCTCCTCAAGCCAAGGCTGGAGGCATTCCTTAAGCACTGCTTCCTTCTATCAAGCGGTGTCAACTTGTGTTTTGAGAACCTGGGCCCTCCTCATATTGGCCAATCACTGCATAATAGCAACCGTCTGTGTGGTCCCCTTGACATTATCATAGGCTTGTTGTAACTCCCATGCTTTTGTCTCTAACCACTATAAGGTTGGGTCTTCTTGTAGTGAAGTGACCGTGATCATTGACTGATCTAACAAGCTGGCACACTCCTGCATGGCACGTGCTATTGCTTCCCACTCGGATTGAATGATGCCTTTCCACTGCTCTTTGACCTCCGGTGGTGTAGAGGGCTGTGATGTCATTTTCAGTTTTGTGATCTACAAGTTGAGGGTCAACTGGATCTTTGCTGCTTCTCCCTTCACTTCGCCGAACCCACTGGCCAACTTGTGGATCCGTATGCCGATAGGTAAATCTGCCACAATCTTGAGCTTAGGGGCACGACAACACGCTTCCTCCACAATTTGCTCCAACTACCGGTTCTGTGCTATTGCTTCATCACATTGGAGGATCAATTGTTCAATGTTAATTCATTGCTCACTGATTATCTATACCGCACATCCTTCCCTAGTGTGGAGCTCCGTTATCACGCCATCCTAGAGTTGGTATAAGCTCTTGCGTGGGAGGGCAGCCAAATTTAATCCAAGTCCTATAAGCCAACCTACACAGCTCTGTCCGCTGCGTTGTCTGCTGTCAACGCTCCTACCGGGAGTGCGATAGTATTAGCCATTTTAGCCTGTAGTAGCTACTCAATTGCTAACATACCTGTAGCTCCATGGGTAGTGACTAATCCTGGCTATGGGGCCCATGCTTCGAGTTCCTACAGTTGTGCACTGAGCACCCCCAACACAGTGTGCTACTCAATCATGGCCTCATCAAGCGCCTCCCTAGTGACTTTGCAAACTATATCCCCGATGTCACATAGGTCACCCTCGGTCAACGTGATAAGTTCCCCACCCAAGTTGGACGCCTTGGTCTTCTTCTGTGACCTTGACCGTTCTATTGCACGTGGTCATTTTAAGGGAAAACAGGTGGTGGTTGGCACCGCACCTTCTGTCATGGTATCTGGCTCTGTGGTCACATTCGAGCCGCTTTCGTCCTCAGTTGTAACAGAACCTCGTACTGGCACCTTGCCTGTGGACACCTGCGCTACCTCCTGGGCCACTTGTACTTTCACGACAAGCTATTCGTTCCGCTTCTGTTGTGCTAAGATCTTGGCCTCGACCTTCTATTTTTGGATGATGGTCTCATCACACCCTACTGCATCTAGTCTGTGACACTCCAGTGGCTAGGTATCAAGCACCGCGAAAACAACATCGTTGATGGCAATGAAGGGAAGAGTGGTCCACTTTTGCTCAAGGTCCTTGCGTGCCCGGATGTATACATGGTGCATATCCACCTTAAAGTCGGCCATGTTCTACATGCCATCATATACCTCATCAGATAGATGGGGCTAGTGGTTGATCCACTATCGTATGTTCGCATCCATCAGTATCCAGGAAATCTTGACTTCTCGGATTCTTGTGGCATCCTTCGTCGCCCATAGCAACGCATATTATGTAGCCTCTGGCCAATCCTGGTCCAGGGAAGGAAACTGAGTATCTTCGGGTAATTCACTTGTAACCAATAGGATGGATAAGAGCAACCACGCATAGTGGAAAGTCTTACCTTGCTCCTGGGCCTCTCTACAGTTAGTCAGGAATTCGCCGCGGAGGAACTGTGCCCAATTGAACTATTCTCCTTCTGCGCATTGCTCAGCTAATGCGACGACTGTCGTTGGGACCTCACTGCCTCAGCATTTTCTCATCACCTTTTCAGCCAGCAACTGGGTAGAAATGTAGACTCCTTTGTCTTGAATACTAGCAATAGCATACCCTCTCTGCTTTTTCTCCAACTTGTATTTCTTTTTCATGGCTTCCGCAATTGTCAAGTCGCCACTCATGCTAACTATTTCTGTGGGGTCCCTTCCCTCCCAGGGAAGACAAGAGATCCTATGGATGAGCTCCATCGTGATGGGGATGGGTTTGTCTAGCCATAAGTACCCATCGTGCACCAGGCAGAGCGGTTTCCTGATGACCAATATTGTAATGGGTACCTGATGAAAACGTGGAATTGACAGGAGGTGGAGTAGCCCAACCTCCTCCGCCTTTCGCAGCTATTTCTGTGGCTGTAATGTTGTAACAGTCCCCTCTGTGCTTTGTTCCATAAGCTCACTAGTTTCCAAATGGGGAAATTTCTCAGTATCCGTAAGGTGCCAATCTTCAAATTTCATAGTGGAGATGTGGCCAGTCATTGTTCCTTCGAACGGAACCCCTTTGGGGAGGGACAGGGTTATATGTGTGTTTTTTCATTTTGAAGATTGCTTAGGACCCTTGTTTGGTTTAGGACCATTATTTTTAGGATATGACTTCTTAGGATTCTTTGAGTTTGGTTGCTGCTGGGCGATTAACGCTTTCTTAGAAGAGTTTCCAAGATTAAGAAGACCAAGGTGTAAGAGTTTTTCTTGTTCTCTTATTAAAGAATCACAAAAAGCATCAAAGGAAGGGGGCTTGTAGTCATGTCCTTGAGAAATGAAGGCTTCTCTTGTAGAATGGAAGGTGGAAACAAACACATAGTAGGCTGGTCCCAACTTAGAAAGAATGCAATAGGTAAGGGCACTGTCTGCTTTCTTAACTTTAACACCTTCCAAAAGAAGTCGAATGGTCTTGAACTTGGACAAGAAATATTCAATGCAAGAAAAATCATTGGGGTTTAATGTAAGCAACTCATTTTCAAGCTGATGGGCTCTAAGTTCATTTTTTATTCCAAAAACTTTAGTAAGCTGCTCCATTGCTTTATTAGGAGTATCAAGTTCAACAATATGGAATCTAAGATCGGGAGAGATAGACATCCCTATCAACCCACGTACTTGATCTTGCCTGTTTTCCCATTTGGCTTCTTTCTCTTCATCTTTTGGCTTGGTTTCTTGGCCTGTGGCTATTCGGTAAAGACCTTTACTTCTAAGTAAATCCACAATGTAGGACCACTATTGGAAGTAGTTGGTGCTATCAAGAATAACTTAGCATGAAATTTCCATTTTGACATAAAATGAAGCTAGATATGTTGAAACTAAGTGTTCCAATGGAAATAGCTCGAAAAACTAGGCAGGTTAAAAAAAAAAGGTTCTGAAAACGGCTTCCGGATGAAGAAGATATGACCTTTTTAAAAAACGTTGATGAAGGCGCCGACAAAGTGTGGGAATGTGCGGAAATGAAAAAAAAATGCTCCTTTTTTCAACAAAAAAGAGATTTGAACCCAAGACCTCTACTCCCTTAAATTAGCTTTGAACCAAGTGAGCTATACAAAAAGATAGATAGATAGAGAGAGAGAGAGAGAGAGAGAGAGGGGGGCGGATTTGTTTTCTTTTAGTCACGGATGCTTTGGATTGCGTGCTTGCTTGAGAAAGCTCTTTTTCTCCCTACAAAACAAAAACAAAAAACCCAACACAGACATGCAAAAAAAACAAGCCTTATGGCTTAAAGTTAGCTTTACCCGGAAACTAAATATTTTCCTCAATGTTTCTAATTTTCCGAGATCACACTAAGGTGCAGGGAAAAGAGCATACGCATGAGAAAAAATTCTTCCTTTCTATTTCTGATTTGCCCAAATTGCACAGAGTCGTAGGGAAAAGAGCACACGCAGAAATGAAAGGTATAGATCCGATAAAAAAAATAGCTAAATAAACCGAGACCGAAATAAACAGAGAGAAAATAACAGTAAACTGCAAATAAACACTGTATACCTCCAGATCTAAACAATGACGCAGCTAGGGCTACCGAAAACCTTTTCGCGTGAAACGAAAGGGGTTCCTCACTGGAACAGATGCTCCCAACACAACAGAGTAGTCATCTCGGCTCGAAAACAATCAGAAATAATAGATCTAGGAGATGGCAGTCGCATGCAGTTCTACCGACTTCAGATTTGGATCAACAACGGACGCGGCCCTCAAATAGCTTTGATACCATGTAGGAATGTACAGGGTAAGTTCCTCAGATAGAACACCAAAAGGACACCGCTCACAAATAGATCACAGATCAATACACTAGTATTTTGACGTGGTTAAAACCCTCAGAGAGGGAAACAGTCCATGGCCTGTGCCAAAGTGGCTACTACAGGAAATTTATTAATAAAATAATGAAAATTTACATAAGCTTATCTCATGCACAGTCAACCTACAAATGACCTTCCATGCGCTTTAAATAGAATTCATGGACCAATCGGGTGTCAAGCCACGGATCAAGTGTCAGTAATACCGAGGAGAGAATGAGCCATCGAATCACTACATATCGTGACCGTCAGATTGTAAGTTACAAATGTACATAGTAAAGAAACACACTTTACCTAACTCTATACTAGACCAAGTTATACTTAACTATTCCTACGTGTCGGAATATCCTAACAGTTTTTCCTATTGAAGCATTCTTCTCACTGCTAGCTTTAGGGAAGCTTTTAGGGCCACCAGGGCCATTTCAGTGCTTGAGCTGTTTGGGGGCTGTGTTAATCCATTTTTGGTGATTCAAAAGCCTATGTCTACTATTTTCGACCTTCTGAGTCTAATGGTAGAGGTTTCAGAACCAATTGAGGTCATCTTCACCTCGAAATTCTCCATGCAAGTTTAAAGGGCCACAAGGGCCAATTGGGGAAAGTACTGCACAAGGTACAATTTCACTATTTTAGTGCTTGGGAAAGAGCATGTTTAGCTAATTCCTATCTTCTGATTCTATATTTACAGTTAGATCTTTCTTTTGAGACACTCATATTCTTGTATTAACCTTTGTAGCATTTTTAATACAAGAGGACAAGCCTAGTTGGAGAGGTTTGGTCCAGTAGATGTAGCCCAGAAGGGGTGAACTTCTTTATCATTTTGATGTATTTATTTACTGAAGATGAAATGCTAAACAAAACTGATATAAAGTGTTAAACAAAAAATATACATAACTTTCATACACACATAATCACCTATTCAACTACAGAAAGTTATTTGTCTTATTCCGCAAGACATCAAACTTCAAGTATGTGTATGTCAAAGAATTCTAAGTGTTTACTTTTCTATTTCTTTAGGCAGAGCCTGTAGAGGGCCAGGTAGCCTCTGGAACTCATCCTCTCTTTAGAGGTGAAATGTCCAGCGAATGCCCCTATAGTCTATCTCTATATAAGAAATACAAAGTTTTCACATTTTCAGAGGTCACTTGGAGTGTATAGCTCACATTTGCAATTATAGGAAATGGATACCTTGCACCCTTAAACAAGTACATTCCATTTTCAGATCAGATGATGTCACCTTTGATGAAGATATGGCTCTTAGCAAAGTTAACAATCTTCCTACTGAAAGGGGCTCTAAAGAAGCTGACACTAGGGAACCAAAGGAAAAGGAGTATGAGACGATGCCCAATGTGGAAGAACCTATGGATCCTATTGATCCCCCTCCACAAGAGCCTTCCTCTTCTAGGAAGAGGCCTTCATGGCTTAGAGGAGAACTTGATGATGCTGAAAGGCACATTGTACCCAGGGGAACTTTTCGGGAAAGTAAGAAGCCGACCAGGTATCAGGGATACTTGATCATCATGAGCACGATCATCCAAAATGAGCCTTCTTCATTTGCAGAAGTTGTCAAGAATCAAGTATGGAAGGATGCTATAACTGAGGAATATGAGTCCATCATGAAAAATGATATCTGGGATGTGGTCCCCAGACCCGAGGAGAAAGCAGTTGTCACTTCAAAATGGCTTTACAAGATAAAGCATGCAGTTGATGGAAGTGCATAAAAGTATAAGGCCCATTTTGTCGCTCGTGGCTTCTCTCAAAAGGAAGGTATACACTATGATGAAATATTTTCACCTGTTTCCCGATATACCACCATCCGCTCAATCATAGCCTTTGTTGCTTCACAAGGATGGAACCTACATCAGCTAGATGTCAAGACCATGTTCTTGCATGGTTCGATCAAAGAGGAGGTCTATGTGGAGCAACCCGAAGGATTTGAGATTCATGATCAAGAATCTCATGTGTGCAGGTTGAAGAAGGCCCTCTATGGGTTGAAGGAAGCATCCTGAGCGTGGTATGAGAGGATCGATAACTACTTGATGAAGCTCGGATTCACTAGGAGTGAAGCTGACCCTAACCTTTATTTTAAGGTTGAAGATGAAAAACCTCTGATACTGGTGCTATACGTTGATGAACTCATTCCAATAGGTGTAGACCCTCTCATTCACAAATGTAAGAGGGAGTTGGTTTTTGAATTTGAGATGAAGGACCTAGGACTGATGCACTATTTCCTACGACTAGAAGTCTAGCAAAAGCCAGGGGAGATTTTCCTATATCAAGGAAAATATGTTGTGAAGATATTGGAGAGATTAGGTATGGTGGACTGCAAGCCCATGAGTACCCCCATGGAGCTTGACTTCAAGAAGTTAAGTGGTAGTGGCGCCGAACTCGTTTTACGAAATGCTACCGAGTATTGTCAACTCATCAGAGCATTGATGTTCTTGGTGAACTCTCATTCAGATATATGTTTTGCAGTCAACATGTTGAGTCAACATATGGTTGAGCCTCACCACTCACATTGGATTGGTACCAAGAATCTGTTGAGATATCTTCATGGCACAATCACTCATGGGTTGAGATACACTGCTGGAGATGTGAGATTACATGGATATGCTGATGTTGATTGGGTAGGAAGTGTGGTGGATCGGAAGAGCACTTTCAGGTTCTATTTCTCTTCGGGATCTGCCTTGATTTCCTGGATGAGTAGGAAGCAAAAGTCTGTGGCTTTGAGCATCGTTGAGGTAGAGTATATTTCTGCTAGTATGGCCTCTTGTGAGGTAGACTAGTTGCGAAAGCTCTTTAGTGAACTGTTTGGATTTACATTGGATACCACCATGATCCTGTGTGAGAACCAGAGCGAGATTCATATACCAGAGAATTCCGTATTTCATGATCACTCCAAGAATATTGATATCAAGTACCACTATATTTAGGATATGGTGCAGTGGGGAGAAATAAGGTTCCAACATATCGGTATAGATGAACAAGTCCCAACATTTTGACGAAGCCCCTTGGAAAGGTCAAACTCTTGAATTTCCGAGAATGACTTGGTGTCATTCAGAGACCCTCTTATGAGGGTTGAGTATGATGTATTGAGCTCTGGGAGCTCCAGGGGGGCGTAGGGTACTTCTTGGAGCGACATGCGACCACAAGGTGACTCACCATCTCCTAGTGGTGCACTATATATAGGGTGAAAGGTTCAACCTTCCCCTATGGCACCCTGTGGCAACTATAGGACAGGATGATTAGTTCTCTTGTGGGTCAGCATGATTAGTTCTCCATGGCGACTGTAGGACAGGATGATTAGTTCACCTATGGGTCAGGATGATTAGTTCTTTGTGGCAATATTGGAACAAGATGATTAGTTCTCTTGTGGGTGAAGCGAACAAAGTTCCTTCTTCAGATTAATTAATCTAGAAGACTTGAAATATAAAGATATCCATGAGGATATAAATGTTATATTAAATATATGAATAAGAATAAGAATAATAAATTACAAATGAGAACGAGAGGCTTGCTTATATATCAGGCAAGTGTCTCTTCATGAAGAGTCATATCCTATTAGACATGCCTCTTCAACCTAATTACTAGCTTAACTAACTATTATTTAGGTTATTATCGTTTATATTATTTTACATTATTTATATATATTTTATTTGTTACACTACCTCCTTCCTCAAAGAGCTTTGTCCTCAAAGCTTATCGATGACAAAAGGCTTGATCCCTTGTTTTATATACTTAATTACTTCCTTGATAAATTTTTAATGTCACCCCACTTAATAGATATAAAGGTCACGTCTTTTCGTATGACATGGTCACGATGTTAAAATACCATGGGCTATTACCATGGGTTGTTTTTAAAACCTCCATTAAAATGTTCTCCATGTAAAAAGTAAAATGTATTCCTTTTGTTTTTTGTTTTTCATTTTTTTTTAACTTTTTAAAATACCATGGGCAATTACCATGGGTTGTTTTTAAAACCACGGGCTTCTCCACCTGAAAAGTTTTAAATATACTTGGTATGAGATTTTGTATCCATTTTTCTTTTTCTTTTACTTTTTTTCTTCTTCTTTTTATTTTTTTTTATATTTTTTTCATGGCCAAAGGCCTAGAAAAATGGATAAAAGGAGAAACTCCCAAATATTGAACAAAATGCTTCAATTATACAGCAACAAGTTTGACGAATTTCGATAGCCAAAGACTTGGATCAGAGAACGAGCTTTGTGCACCGGTTAAGCAACCTAGAGGACCGAATTGCTCTCATACCAAATGCTGTGAAAAAAGTTCCTTCTTCAGATTAATTACTCCAGAAGACTTGGAATATAAATATATCCATGAGGATATAAATGTTATATTAAGTATATGAATAAGAATAGGAATAATGAATTACAAATGAGAATGAGAGGCTTGCTTATATATCAGGCAAGTGTCTCTTCATGAAGAGTCATGTCCTATTAGA
Source organism: Pinus taeda (assembly GCA_000404065.3). NCBI lineage: Eukaryota > Viridiplantae > Streptophyta > Pinopsida > Pinales > Pinaceae > Pinus > Pinus taeda. The sequence goes on along the minus strand of APFE031157463.1, from coordinate 68,352 downwards.
CATGCCTCTTCAACCTAATTACTAGCTTAGCTAACTATTATTTATGCTTATTATCATTTATATTATTTTACATTATTTATATATATTTTATTCCTTATAGTGGGCAAAGATGATTAAATCTCCTGTGGCGACTGTTGGACAAGATGATTCGTTCTCTTGTGGACAGGATGATTAGTTCTCATATTGAGGTATCCTACCCATGTAGTTTGGGACTCATGGGAAGTAGCTCTCATTTGATCAATGAATAGGTAAATGGGGTTAGGGACCATTACTAGTCCTATTGATGGATGCATCGTTGTACCTACCATATTCCTTATGGTAGGATGACCTCCATTAATCTGGGATCAATGATACTAATCTCAGATTAGTGAGAGTGGTATGACACACTCTAAGATTGAATTCGGGTTAGTGAAGGATGGTATGATACATACTCGATCATTTCTTCTTCTTTATAGTTCGTGCAGAGAAGAGAAGAGAATAGGAGGGCCAAGCAGTGCAGGGAAGTGCATTTGATGGCTAGGATAGTAGCGATGGTCAGATGGTTCGTAGATGGAGTTCTCCCGAGTTGAGAGGGAGTGTTAAAATTGGAAACTAGGGGAAAACTCCATGTGGGTCACCTCATTTATGGAAACTGATATTTATCCTAAATTTCTCTTGTCGAGAGGTGTAGGATTGATCTAAAGATCATCCGATTCCGACAAGTATTTATGGAGATAAATTTATTTGAAATTACTTGACAAATTGTCAAGGTCGGCCAGCAACTAAATGTGTCACAAAAATCATATAAATACAAGTGAGGTTGATTCATTTCAACTCATATCATCATCTCTCATTCTTCTCTCTCCTTATATGATTAGGTATACACAAGGAAGAGGATCTCTCACACGTGGGAAGCAAGAAGACGCAGGCTAAAAGAGGACGCAAAAATTGTTGACTGCGTTGACCGAGTTTGACTAAGGCAGCAAAAGGAATCTTTGACTTGTTTTGACCAAGTGTTGACTCATCAAGGGTGCGGTTTTGGTGTGGCTGCCTCTCCTAGGCAGGACATATATTTTGGCGTAGAAACCAAGCCAATCTGACCTCTGGTTTGACCAGCGTTGATTGCCCTAGTTGCCCTAATTTTGGGCAGTACGTTGAATTCAATCAACAACATTTTGACTGTGTTTTTGGGGCTATTCAAGGGCTATTTGTTTAGGTTGTTTAAGGGATAGTTTACCAGAAATTGACCAAGCATATTGGAGGTCAATTTCAACTCATTTGACCAAGTTTGACTTTGTTGATCTAGGGTTTGCTGCTGTTGATATAAAATTACAGAATTCTGATTTTGTATTATTTCTCTCTGCTGAACTATTGAAGATGAAGGAAGATTTTATCAAAGGGTTCCCCTGCATTGGGGTTTGTCCCTGGCTAGCCACCACATCTTGTGTCTCTTGCCTTGGCTTTTTTTCTATTGATCGTTCAATGTTCTATCTGCACTTTACCTAATGCATATGTGATTGTTAATCTATGGCTAATAAGAAGAAAAGAAGTAAACTACTCTAAGCATAGAACATACCATAATTTAACACATATACTCTTCAACATCTTGCTAGGGACTTTGTCATACACCCTAGACTACTATAATAATAACTTTCATTCCATCTAGGGTTTCAGTGTTTCTTCCAAAGGTATTATATACCTTCCTTCAACATATAGAAAACCCTAGAAACAATTCACACAAACATATATCTATAAAGAATCTAACAACCTTTCAAAATACATATGTTAGACTTCTCACTAGGGATTCATGTAATTCCTATATTTCATACAAAAGAATCAATCAAAGTCAATCAGAGCTTATTCATTATCTTGACCAACTTCCACTAGGCTTAGTTCTAACCCCTAGGTTTCCAATCAACCATCAAACAATCACTAACATGACCAGCTACCACTAGGGTTAGTTTGCGAACCCTAGATTTTTGACCAATCATTGGACTCAACTAAAAATTAAAATTTCAACAATCTCTTCACAAATCTTAAATTATCATATAGTCAACATTCATAAGATATTTCTACTTCAACTAAGGTTCAACTCTAAAAACAAAAATTCAACAATCTTACGCAGATCTCAAATCATCATATTTCAGAGATTTTACTTTGACTAAGGTTTAACTCCAAAACCCTAGAATTCCACAATCTCAACAATCATTACATACATAGATCTCATATTGTTACAGTACACACATTAGACAATGTTACTACTAGGATTTAACTTCCAAACCCTAGATTTCCATTTTTTCCAACATTCATTTAAATAGATTTTTGATTCTTATATCACACATACTAGACAATTTAACTTCACTAGGGTTTAGATACAAAACCATAGATTTCTAAATATCATCATCCTATAATTTCATAAAAGTAATTCCATTAAATCCTAAAACAAGGACTTCCATTAAGCCCTAAGACTTACGACAATCAATAACTAGGTCAATGCACATATCTAGGAACTCATAATCATTCATACATAATCATATCATATGTCCAACAACATAAATATATATGATCTAGACCAAGCTAGGGTTTTTTAACCAAAAAGGACATATCTATACATGCCTAGATTTCATCATCATGCAAAGACATTTCATCCCATGTGTTAGTTGAACCCAACTTCACAAATATCGATAAGAGTTAGACACACAACCATCTTGATTACACTAGGGTTTGATAAAAGAAACACACACATACCAAGGAAATAATTTCTAAGACAATATAAGGGTCTTTCTCACATATTCCACCAAACCCTAATAAGATAGGGTTCCAATGTGGAAACATAGCAAACCCAACATTACCAAAAATTTAAGGTTCTAGGATTTTAGACCATATCATTCAAACCTAACAAGTTAGGATTCCCTGATCATACCAAAATGCCAAACAAGATTTCATTAATTTCAACTAGCATTTCACAACATCCCTAAGCAAACTAGGATTTCATACATTCACATTAACATACCCTTTGGTTAGGATTTTCCAAAACTGATATAGGGTTCTACAAAACTTGATAAGAGTGGGGTGGGTAGATTTATCAAGAGATTGATCACCCAAACAAGAATCACTAAGATTCAATACAACTAGTCATAACAAATTTAGAAATAGATCATGAGATGAATAATCATTTCAATCAATGTATTCAAAACATACCTTTGTTTCTAACCTTGTCTTGAGAGATCCTCCTTCTTTCAGATGTTTTCCCTAATCAAGACAATAGAGGGATAAATGTGATTATTATTTAATATAATCAAAATTGAATGAGTACATGAACCCAAACCTGAAAAGACATGAAAAACTTATCTTCACAAAGAAAGTTGCCACAATATCCTCTTTAGTCAGCTTCGTAGCTCTCAGCTCATTCTTCCTACTTGACAAATGTTCTTAATAGTGAACAACTTTGATAGGGATTCATACATCTCCTGAGCATGATCAATGTTAGCTATGAATCAGAAAATATTGTCTTTTATCCCTTCTACCATCAAAGTCATAGCCACCAATTATAAATCCCTGAATTTTGCTTTGTGGGCATCATTGGGTTCTTCTTTAGGCTTCTTTACATTTTCTTTTACCAAATGCAACACCTTGTTCTTTTCAAGGATTAGGTCAATCCTCTTCTTCCAGGATTTGAAGTTAGATGCTCCTTCAATTTTGTTCTCACCCTTGATTGAGTTAGACATCCTCCTTGAGATAGTACCTATGAATGAATCAAGTGCTTGAGACCACCTTTTTCTTCCTTTTTCAACAAAACTTTGATACTGTGTTAGAAAATCAGAAAGGATATAAATATTTTCTTGATCTCGATAATTACTTGTGATTTTTCTTATTATTACAATTCTTTATATATTCTTTCTTTAGTTCATCAAGCAATTAGCAAAAGAAACAACACATGAAACAATAGACACAATATGTATGCACATGCTAGGGAAACAACCCCCTCAAGGGAGAACCTAGTCAAGATAATTCTTCCTTTAAATATTATTCCCTAAGACTCTCCACCCTAGACCTTGACCAGACCTTCCCTCCACACCAAGTAAACATCCCAAAATTTCAACCTCTTTCTAGCAACTTCGACTAGGCCAGACGCTCACAACAACTCGCAACTTTCGACATCAATGAAACTTAGGAGAAATTGTTCTCCCAATATAGAACATGAAACATAGAGAGAGAGGCACCAAAATTTTGATTTTTCCTTTCTCCTTAGACTTCCCCAAACTCGCACTCACATCAACTTCCCGACAGTAGACTTCATGCCTTTTCCCAGCTACAAGATAACTTCGCACTTCTGCCCAGCAACAAGAGAATTCTAACTTGATGAGAGAATGATTCTCCAAATGAATTCGATGTGCTTCCTTTTATAGGCTCCTTGTGGGGTCGAATGGGGTCCTTAGGTCGTCTTGATCTTCTTCTAGGCTTACATGGTCTAGATGCTACATAATTCATATTTGACTCAATACTTAACCTTTTTGCATGATTCAAAAGCCAAAGAAGGGTCTCTTTAAATGTACAATAATTCTATAGACTCAGAATAAATCCTAGAAGTCCTCAAATGGGACTTTGACCTAAAACACAGTGACCCAAGCATGAAACCCATGGTTTAATAAGTCAAGATAATAATAATAATAATAATAATAATAATAATAATAATAATAATAATAATAATCATAATCATAATCATAATCATAATCATAATCATTTTCTTTATTCTTTTGACATGTACATTACATGATGACTCAAGTACATTATTGAAGACTGAATATAGTTACATTTTTGTTAAAATTGGCAACTAGGGCCAAAATCCATGTGGATCACATTATTTATGGCTTCTGATATCTTTCCTAGATTCATCTCATCGAGAGGTATAGGATTGATCTAAAGATCATCCAATTCCAATAAGTATTTATGGAGATATGAATTTATTTTGATTATGGACAAATTTTCAAGGTCGACCAACAAACTTATGTACGCTCAGAAGCCCAACAGTCATGTCTATTCAACCTCAACATTCACATATAAATACAAGGAGAATTCTCCTCGTTGGGTCAATTTTAATTCACTCATCTTCTCTCTCTCTCTCTCACACATGTGGTTGAAAGGAAGACGTCTTAGGGCAAGGAAGACACAGAAAGAAGGGTGCTAAGGAAGTAGGTCATCTCTTTGGCCAACGTTGACCAAGTGTTGACCTTCCAGAAGTGTGGGTTGGGTGTGGTTACCTCTCCTATGTAGGCCACAACTTTTGGCACGAAAATTGAGGTGATTTGACCTCTGGTTTGACTAGTGTTGACTACCCTAGTTTAGGGCTACAGTTGACTTCAAAAATCTACAAATTGAATATACATTTGGGGTTGTTCAAGGATAGGTTGACTGGAAATTGACGAAGCATTTTAGAGGTCAATTTGAGCTAGTTTGACCAAGTTTGACTTTGTTGATCTAGGGTTTGCTGCTGCTGATATAAAATTATAGAATTCAGATTTTGTATTGTTTCTCTCTGCTGAACTATTGAAGATAAGAAGATTTGATGAAAGGGTTTCCTCGCATTGGGGTTTGTCCTTGGCTAGCTGCCACATCTTGTGTCTCTTGTCTTGGCTTATTTTCTGTTGATCATTTAATGTTCTATCTGCACTTTACTTAATGTATATGTGATTGCTAATCTGTAGCTAATAAGAAGAAAAATAAGTAAACTACTCTAAGCATAGAACATACCATAATTTAACGTGGTATCAGAGGTGAGGTGAAGACAAAGCCGAAGCAAGAGCAAGAGCAAGAGCAATCACTGAAGAGAAGGTTGGCAAGGCTATCATAAAGAAATCATGGGGTCTTTAACACACTTCCCTACTGTAGACAATCTCTGTGATAAGTTTGACTATCACGGATGCAATATGTCTCTCGATCTAACATTATAAGAGCAAGAAGTGTTGGACCATGTGAGAGGCGGGATTGTTGAGCCTCCATCAAGTGCATCCACTGCTGCTAGGAACAAATCGACCAAGGGAGAAGTCAAAGCAAGGAAGATCATCTAGGACTCTATCGACAAGTGTGCTTGGTGGCCTATGTTTCTAAGCTGAACACCTCCAAGGAAATCTACGATAGACTGGTGAATTTATTTAAAGTTAATGGTGCAAATCAAGTCTTGTTTCTTATAAATAAGCTGAAGGAAATAAAGAAGGGCAAAGATGAGAGAATGCAAGCATATTTCTTAAGGATCACCAAGATCAAGAATGATATCCTATTTATTGGGGCAGTAATTCCTAATAGGGAAATGACACTCAGAACTCTTGGAGGACTGCCATCTGAATGGTATATATTCAGGACTACTCTTCTCAACAATAATGTAACTCCTTGATTTGAGGAATTAATGGCTAGATGTATTCAACAAGAAACAAGGATGGAAGAGAAAGAAATTCCCATACTTAAAGGTCATCCCTTTGCCTTTTCTTCTCATACTAAAAGAAGAAACAATTCTGGGGCTAAATTCAAAGGAAAGGCTGGAATAAAAGGACGATGTTACAATTGCAAAAATGGGTCACTATGTAAGGGAGTTCCTTGATAAAAAGGACTCACACCGGGATGATGATCAAAATCCCACTCAAGGCAATCAAAGGAATGGTAGGTCAAATGGTATAGGTAAAAGAAGTGTCAGAAATCAAGGAAGAGGACAACCATTCAAGAAGGCAAGAAATTCTAGGGTAATACCATCCACTTACAAGATGTATTATGTGTACCTGATCTCAAAAAGAACCTGTTGTCCATTTCGGTAATGGAAGACAAAGGCTACAAGGTGGCCTTCAGCGATGGAAAGGTACATGTATGGAAAAATAATTTTGAAGAAGCTTTTGCTATTGGGTTTCAAGTTGATTCATTATATCAGGTCAGAGGAAGTCTGCTGGGTGTCATGTCTTGTGACACATCTCTTCAGTCCAAACTATGGTATTGGAGGTTTGCTCACCTTCATTATAAAGCTCTACCCGATGTAAGAAAAATTGTGACCAGGATGTCCAAGTTCATATTAGAGCAAGAAGGTGTATGTGTAGGATGTACCGAAGGAAAGCTCAAAAGGGGACAATTCCCCTCAAGCCAAAGCAAGACCTATGATATATTGCAGTTGGTTCACTCAGACATATCCGGTATGATGCATGTGAACTCCTTGGGAGGATATTTATATTACCTCACTTTTACAGATGATTATTCTCGCAAGACTTGGATATACTTCTTGAAAAAGAAGGATGAAGTGTTCCCCTGGTTTCGACACTTCAAAGCCTTGAGCAAGAATCAAACCGAAAAGAAGATCAAGATCTTAAGGACTGATAATGGGACTGAATATGAATCCAATGAGTTTCATGACTTTTGCAAAGAGGCTGGCATTAAGAGGGAGACTACTACACCATATACTCCTGAGCATAATGGTGTGGTGGAAAGAAAGAATTGTACAATTGTGGAAGCTGTCTATGCTATGCTCCATGATCAAAGACTTCGGAAGTTTCTATGGGTCGAAGCTACAAATACCGTCGTATATGTACAAAATTGATTCCCTCATCAAGCATTGGGTTCCAAGACTCCCGAAGAAATGTTCACCGGTAAGAAACCTGACATATCTCATTTTAGAATTTTTGGAAGCCCTGTATATTTTCATGTGCCTAAAGAGAAAAGGAATAAATTGGGTGCATTTGGAAAGAAAGGAATCTTCATGGGCTATAGCAAAAATACTAAGGGCTATAGAATCTATATAGCTGGTCAAAGGGAAGTCAAGATTAGTCATGATAACACCTTTGATGAAGATATGGCTCTTAGCAAGGTAGACAATCTTCCTACTTTAAGGGGATCTAAAGAAACTGATACTGTGGTACTGAAGGAAAAGGAAGATGAGACGATGCCCGATGTGGAAGAACCTATGGATCTGATTGATCCTCCTCTACAAGAGCCTTCCTCTTCTAGGAAGATCCCTTGATGGCTTAGGGGACACTTGATGATGCTAAAGGATGCATTGCACCCCGAGGAACCTTCCATGAAAGTAAGAAGCCAAATAGGTATCAGGGATACCTGACCATCATGACCACGATCATCCAAAATGAGACTTCGTCATTCACAGATGTCATCAAGCATCAAGTATGGAAGGATGCTATGATTGAGGAAGTGTGGAAAAGTATAAGGCTCATTTTGTCGCTTGTGGCTTCTCCCAGAAGGAAGGTATAGACTATGATGAGATATTTGCACCTGTTTCCTGATATACCACCATCCACTCGGTCATAGCCCTTGCTTCTTTACAATGATGGAACCTACATCAGATGGATGTCAAGACTGCGTTCTTACATGGTTCGATCAAAGAGGAGGTATATGTGGAGCAACCCAAAGGATTTGAGATTTATGATCGAGAATCTCATGTGTGTAGGTTGAAGAAGGCCCCTATGGGCTAAGGCAAGGACCCCGAGCATGGTATGAGAGGATCAATAGCTACTTGATGAAGCCGGGATTCACTAGGAGTGAAGTCGACCCTAATCTTTACTTTAAGCTTATAGATGACAAGCCTTTCATACTGGTGTTATATTTTGACGACCTCTTTCTAACATGTGTAGACCCTCTCATTCACGAATGTTAGAGGGAGCTAGCTTCTAAGTTTGAGATGAAAGACCTAGGAATTATGCACTATTTCCTAGGACTGGAAGTTTGGTAGAAACCAACGGAGATTTTCCTACCTCAAGGAAAATATGTGGTGAAGATATTGGAGATATTCGGCATGGTGGACTGCAAGCCCATAACTACCTCGATGGAGCTTGACTTGAAGAAGTTAAGCAGTAGTGCTACCAGACCTGTTTTACGAAATTCTACTGAGTATCATCAACTTGTCAGAGCATTAATGTTCTTGGTGAACTCCCGTCTAGATATATGCTTTGTAGTCAACACATTGAGTCAACATATGGTTGAGCCTCACCACTCACATTGGATTGGTGCCAAGAATATGTTGAGATATCTTCATGGCACAATCACTCATGGGTTGAGATATACTACCAGAGATGTGAGACTACTTGGGTATATTGATGTTGATTGTGCAGGTAATGTGGTGGACAGAAAGAGCACTTCTTGATGTTGTTTCTCTTAGGGATCTACCTCAATATCATGGATGAGAAGGAAGTAGAACTTGGTGGCTTTGAGAATCACCGAGGCTGAGTACAATGTTGCTAGCATGGCCTCTTGTGAGGTAGTATAGTTGTGAAAGCTCTTCAGTGAGCTGTTTGGATTTACATTGGATACCACCATGATTCTCTGTGACAATTAGAGCGGGATCTGTTTATCAAAGAATCTTGTATTTCATGATCGCTCCAAGCATATCAATATCAGGTACCACTATATTAAATATATGGTGCAGCGAGGAGAAATAAGGCTCCAACATATCGGTACAGATGAATAGGTCACTGACATTTTGACAAAGCCCCTAAGAAAGGTCAAATTCTTGACTTTCCGAGAATGACTTGGAATCTTTCAGAGACCCTCTTATGAGGGTTGATTATGATGTATTGAGCTCTAGGAGCTCTAGGGGGGCACGTGGTACTTCTTGGAGTGACATGTGACCACAGGGCGACTCACCATCCCCTAGTGGTGCACTATGTACAGGGTAAAGGTTCAACATTCCCCTGTGAGACCCCATGACGACTGTGGAACAGGATGATTAGTTCTCTTGTGGGCCAGGATGATTTGTTCTCTGTGGTGACTGTCGAATGTGATGATTAGTTCTCCTGTAGGCCAAGATGATTAGTTCTCTGTGGCATTCACTAGACAGAATGATTCGTTCTCCTATGGATAGGATGATTAGTTCTCCTGTCAAGGCATCCTACCCATGTAGTCTGCAACTCATGGGAAGTACCTCTCATCTGATCAATGAGAAGGGAAATGAGGATAGGGACCATAGTAGTACTATCAATCGATGCATCATTGTATCTGCCATACTACCTATGCTAGGATGACCTCCATTGATCTGGGATCAGTGATACTGATATGGGATCAATGAGAGTGGTTCACACTCTGAGACTAACTTTGGGTCAGTGGAGGATGGTATGATACATCCTCGATCATTTCTTCTTCTTCATAGTTTGAACAGAGCAAAGAAGAGCAAAGCAGATCAGAGTAGAGTGGGGTCAAGCCGTACAGGACAATGCATTTGATGGATGGATAGCAACGATGATTTGATGGATTGCAGATGAAGTTTTCCCTAGTTGAGAGGGAGTGTTAAAATTGGAAACTAGGGCCAAATGCCATGTGGATCACCTTATTTATGGCTTCTGATATTTTTCCTAGATTCCTCTCATCAAGAGGTGTAGGATTGATCTAAAGATCATCCGATTCAGATAAGTATTTATGGAGATATGAATTTATTTTGATTATGGACAAATTGTCAAGGTTAGCCAACAAACTTATGTAGGCTTAGAAGCCCAACAGTCATGTCTATTCAACCTTAACGTTTGCATATAAATACAAGGAACATTCTCTTCATTTGGACAATTCAATTCACTCATCTTTTCTCTCTCCCTCCTATGCATAAAAGGAGCCTCTCTCTCTCTCACACACACATGTGGCTGAAAGGAAGACGTGCTAGGGAAAGGAAGACACAAAAAGGACGCTAGGGCAGCAATTCATCTCTTTGACCATCATTGACCAAGCGTTGACCTTCCAGAAGTGTATATTGGGTGTGGTTGCCTCTCCTAGGCAGGCCAAAATTTTTGGTATGAAAACCGAGGTGATCTAACCTCTAGTTTGACCAATGTTGACTACCCTATTTTAGGGCTGCAGTTGACTTCAGAAATCTGCAAATTGACTGTACTTTTGGGGCTGTTCAGGGTCTGTTTCTTCAGGTTTTTCAAGGAAAAGTTGACCGAAAATTGACCAAGCATTTTAGAGGTCAATTTCAGCGAGTTTGACCAAGTTTGACTTTGTTGATCTAGGGTTTGTAGCTGCTGATATAAAATTACAGAATTCAGATTTTGTACTATTTCTCTATGCTGAACTATTGAAGATAAAAGAAGATTTGATCAAAGGGTTTTGCCGTATTGGGGTTTGTCCCTAGTTAGCCACCACATCTTGTGTCTCTTGTCTTGGCTTGTTTTCTGTAGATCATTTAATGTTCTATCTAGACTTTAATTAATGTATATGTGATTTCTAATCTGAGGCTAATAAGAATAAAAATAAGTAAACTTCTCTAAGCATATAAATACCATAATTTAACAATTTTCCAACAATAGCAAGCTATGGATGCAAAGTTTGTGTGAGAATAAGATAATGTTTTTGTAGTTTACTTAGTTGATATAATTTCTTCTCTATATTTGATGAAGAGAACTTAAGGAAACTTAGGAAAACATTTGAGAAGTACAAAAAGTATGGTTCATCTTTGAATTCAAAGAAATTATATTTTGCTCTAAAAGAAGAAACTTTGTTGGGGAATATTGTCTCCTAATATGGAGAGAGGATCAATGTTGCACATATCATGATAATATTAGAATTATTTTATATTATCACTGAATAGAACCTCACTGATATTATCAACAATATTTATTACGATAAATTTTCATAATTATCTCCCTACTACATGTGTTTTTGTTTTAGAGCATCTATGATGGGTTTTTTTTGGCCATTTGGTTTTTCTCTTACTGAGATTGAGCTCTGAGAGGAAAATCCACCCTATGACTATTTTTCAACAAGTAAACAAGGGGAGTTTTGTAGTTTTTTTTTTTCCATTAGCTGACTCTCTGTGGAGTTGTTATCTACTACAATATATCATTGCCATATTTCCAAGTATGTAAAAAAAAGAAGGCTTTTTTTTCAAGATATAATATAGCGTATGCAATGTCCATTCAATATACCTCTTTTCTCTCTCTTTGAAAGACAAATTTAATACTTCTATAGCTAGGGTATTTAAGTTGAACCATTTCTCTTTCTCTTTTCATTTTGTAGATTCTTATTCTATTTCAAAATTTCTAACTCTAAGATTCCCTGTTTTTGTGTCCCATACATTTATAGATTGAATCAATGCTATAGATTCTAAAGTCTACACATTTTAAGAATAAAAATGTGAAATCCATTGGATCCAATGTGGGAGTATGGTCTACCTTATGAAGCTCATAAAAGAATGAAGTTGAATTGCAAGTTATGTGGTATGTAATTATTTAGTGGAATCCACTATTTCAAATACCACCTTGTTAAAATACTAGGGAATGAAATGGATCAAAAGGTGAACATGTAGGGTTCCAGGGCTCAAGGCTCTTCCTCTCACATGTGTTTTGTTAGAAATTTATTTTTTAAATAAATTTCAGACTTTAAGAAGAATTAAAATGAAGTTCGGTCCACTTGAAAAACAAATATGGGGATTTGGGCGCTAACCCTCGACCTAGTCAAGTCTCCAGCAAGTCGGGTCATCAGCCAGTCGGGCTGCGCAGTAAAATTGTAAAGTAGAAATCCAATAAACCCTTGACCTCCAACCACGACATAGTTGGGTCCTTGGCCAAGTTGGGAGGTCAGTTAGTTAGGAGGTTTTGATAGGAGTACAAAGGACCATCCTCTAACCCCAAACTCTAACATATGATGCATGAAAGAAATTACATGGAAAATAGTGGGTAGCCACAATGGCTAATGATGTTCATACAAGGTGACACAAGAGTCCAATAATTTGACACATGACATGTGTTTTTGGCTTTTTCAGGTGGAAAAGTGGGCCAAATCTAGGTGACACATGTCACCACCCAAGAGGCACCACGTGGTGTTGATGACATCAACATGATGCAAACATGATGTAATTTGATGATGTGGAAAATTTATTGAAGTTCACACCAAGCTTGGTTTGTTGATTAATTTTATTTATTTATTTCTTTATTTATTTATTTTATTTCTATTTTTATTTTTATTTTTATTTTTTTTTTTTCTTTTTCAGTTTCATCATTGAATGCATAGATGAGACGAAAATTGTGAAAATGGCCCTAAGTCGGGGATTTGAGCTAGTCAGGACATCGAGGTAGTCGGGCCTACAAGACTAGTCGAGGAGTCATGGAAAATGTAGGCTACTAGTAGGTAATTTAGTCTAACCTATGACATCCCGACCAACATTGAAAGGAGAGCCCATATTTGGTGTTAAGGTCATTTTAGTTGAAATAAGAAATATTTGGCGTAAAGGGAAAGGTAGGAAGTTATATGAAAATGTACAAGCCTTCCAAATTCATAAACCTCCACTAAATCCTACAAATGATGAAATTAATCTCATAATCTCAAGAAGCTCCCTCATGCAAAGGAATTAAGCGTGATGAAACTGCACTATGCTAATTCAAGGAGTTTGGTCAATGGAGTTGGTGAAGTGCATTATTTTAGTGGTGGAATCTATCTACAACCTATCAAGATGAAAAATGAAGTACTCCTATTTCCATTTTGTATTTAAATGGAAGAAATATCTTAAGGTAGCTGGGGAATACCCAAGACCCTATGGAGTTTAGAAGATTGAAGAAAATTTCTAGTCTCAAGAATGTGTGGAAAGACATAGTACTCCCTATCCCATAATAGAATTGGATGAACCAAGTCATTTAGCTATTTGAGAAAGTGAAAGGCATAATCAATGATCAAGTCAATCATGGAAATAAAATTGAACAAACAACATGAGCCATGCTGAAAAATTGAATGTCACTAGTTTTGTAAAAGAAACCATTATGTGAAATTAAATTCACTAATCATGTGATGCTTTAATTCTAATGGAAGTACTATGTTTCAATTAATGTATGATCTCAAGCTATGAGGCTTTGCTGAATTCTGCCCTTTGAATATAGATTGAGTGTGTGTGCTGAAGGTGGTACTGAGTGTTCTGAGTAGTAGTGTGCTATATGAGAAGACTCATATGCGAGGGTTGAATTGTGGAGTGGTTGCAAAAACAAACAAGGTGTTGTGAAGAGCAATGTGTGCAATAAAGTTTAAAGAGTAGAAAAGAGAGTAGTTGAGTGTGTGGATTCATAATAGAGAGGAAGGAGCTATAAGAGACAATAGACCAAGTTCTTTATGCCATTTTGTAATAGATGTAGGCCATTTTTCTTAGTCTATAAATTGTATGAAAAATAGGACAATTGGATAAAGAAAGTTGTGGCCTACATTAATAAGAGGTTGGAGCCTCTTGGCAAGTTGTGGCTTGATAATTTGAAGTGGTTGGGGCCTCATGTGAGTGGGTTCTCTCAAACAAATTGATGTAACTGAGTAGGATATTTGATTACATCATATTAGAAAAGAGATTGGTGGTTTTTCCCTTTTGGATTTCCATGTTAAATTTTTCTGTCCATGTGTGTATGCTTCTCATGTTAATGGTGTATGTTCATAGGAGTGATTTTTCTTTGTTGCTTATGTATTTATTTGTGAATGATCATATGGATGATTGCCAAGTTAGAAGAGAAAATAAGAATTGGGGTTAAAAGTTTAAATTAACATTAATTGCTGATTCACCCCCTGCCCCCCATCACTTTTTCCTTATTCCAACAATTGGGATCATAGCTTGCTTCCTTCTGGAACAACTTAACCACTATAAGGTAGACATATAAGGAATCATGCCTACAAAAGAGAATCAGTATGCTTACTCAAGTAAGGTACCATTATTTGATGGGAAATATTATGTCTTTTGGAAATTTAGGATGGAAACCTATCTCATGTCCTTAGGTGTAGATGCCTTGAGCTATGTATTGGTTTATCATGCTATTCTAACAACCTTTGCATAGGATGTAGATGGTAAAAATATTTATGGGAAAAATGTTAAGGCCAAGAATGCAACTCTATTTGGTCTTAGGCAATATGAACTAGTAAAGGTAGTGGAATCTAAGTTAGTCATGGAAGTGTGGGACAAACTTAATAAGAGTCATGAAGGAGATGAGAAAGTTAAGAAATCCAAGCTCCAAACCTTCGTAATGAGATTTGAGAACTTAAGGATGAATGGAGAGAAAGAATATTATTGAAATATTTCCTTAAAGTTGATGAGGTAATGAAAATAATTAGAGGATTTGGTGAAGATATCAAAGAGGAAGTAGTTTTTCAGAAGGTTTTGAGGTCTCTTCTTATGAGATTCAATGCTAAAATATCAACCATCAGGGAGATGACAAACTTGAGAAATCTCACAATGGACTAGCTACTTGGAAGTCTCATAGCCTATGAGATGAGATTAGATAAATATAATTCTAAACCAAATGAGGCAACGTTCAAAGTGTCTAAGAATAATAAGGAGCATGAAGATCACCAAGAATGTTCCATTTGTGAATCTAATTAAGAGTTGGCTCATTTTTATAGAAAATTAAAATGTGGTTCAGGTAAGTGTATAGGAAAGATACCCTTTAAATTATTTTATTGTGGAAGATATAGGAATTTCTCTTCCAATTACCCTTATAAATAAAAACTAGACAAGGATAAGGTTCAGAATACCAGAGACAAAGCTCACAAATATTAGAAGAAGAAATCCTTCAAGAAGAAGGGGCTCTACTCCAAAGAAGGAAGTTCTGCATTAGAAGCAAATAATGAATATTATCCTAAATATGAGCCTAATGAGTGATTTCACATGGAATTTGAAGCTAACTCCAAATCCAAGAATGACTCAAAACTTGAGGAAGAAGAAGGAATAGTGGATCTCAAAGAGGAGCTCATTAGTTCTCTTAATGAGTTAAAGAAGGTTAGAAAGTAGAAAGAGAAACTAAAAGAGAAATAAAAAACCTTGAGAAGTCTAAATTTGAAAACCGTTTGGATATAAAATTTGCTAAAGGAATAGAAAAATTAAATCCAAATTTAAGTATTCAAATATTCCCAACGAATATGATGCAGTCTAGGATACCATGAATCACAAAAGTATGCTAAAGGAAAGATCCGTTTTAGGTCCACAGGGTTCGAAGGCCCCCACATCTTTGCAAGAGTGCTACAAAGAAAAATAAATGAATATAAACCAAAACCAAGTCATAGGATCACTCAAAATTGGAGGAATAATGCTAACTCCTCAAACAATCTTCCACGCAAAGATGTAAATTAGTCAACAAGACAACAAAGGTATAAGAAACAAGCTCAATCTTGTCAAATTTTAAATATTAGTACCCAAAATTGTTTTATGGACATTGATATAAATTCCATACCTTTGGACATATAGCCATTAATTGGCGAGTTATTAAAGTTGAAAGAGATGAAAATTTTAGATATGGAAATTATCAAAACTCTAGAGCTCGAAACTCATTCCCTACGAATAGAAATCCTTTCTCTCCCTTGATGGATTAAAATGAATGCTTCAAGTGTAATGAATTTTGGGAAAAAGGAAAATAAGCACATAAGCAAGTTTGAGTACTCTTCTAAACCACAATAAACTGAGTAGCCAATATTATTTAGGGAAAAGAGGAGTTAGAAGTAGAAGACTGAGAAAAAATGAGGAATGTAGACTTGATCTGTCTGCACGTGATCATGAACACAAATGGTGTATGGATAATGGTTTCTCTAAACATTATTAAAAATATTAAAATAAGATAAAATTACACTTTTTATAACTCACTTTATGGAGATAACTATTCCATTGAATTCCTCTTTTTGAGAAGACCAAAATCGACCTAAAGATCACTCAAATTGGATAAGGGAAAGTCTACATATGAAGAAAGGACCACATGTGAATATTTAATAAGGTCAACCTTAAAGAAAAGTGGACTATATTGGAAGGATATGAATACAAGTGACCTATACCTCAATTATTCATAGCCATGAGACACTCTTCTATCTTGTTTTTGGCTCGCACAAGTTTTTGGCTCGACCACGGAGGATTAGGTTCGCTTTGAGGTGAAATTGGAAGGTTTGAAGCTCACATTTCAGATTTAGGGTTTTGGGCACCAGTCACAGCCACAACACAAGGTGAATTTGACCCCAGTTGCTCGAAGAAAATCTCATCTGTGCGACTAGAGCCTTCTAGTCGCATAGACAACTCTCTGTTCATGCAACTAAGGGTTTAGGGTTTCCAGATTCTAGATCTGATCCCAGTTGCTCGCACAACAGGGTTAAGGGAGCGACTGGGAAATCTATAGTCACTCACATATCTCCTCCTCCATGTGACCATGACCTAGAATATGAAATATTAGTCTTCTAAAGATTTCACTCAATGACTTCAGGGTTCAATTGTTGACCGCAGATAGTGACAATTCACTACAGACTTCATAATCAAATTTTTAAGTAGAAGATTTGTTGGGTTCATTTATGGATGTTATATTTGTTATTTCTAGTTAACTTCATATATGAATATATGGATCAATGTACTCTCTTTTCCTGGATCATTTGACGACAATATAAGAAGAATAATATGCAAGGGTTTTCCTCATAGTGGGTTTTTCCCTAGTCTCCAACCAATCTTGGTGTCTCTATGTGTGAATGTTTTTCTTCTATTATTCCTTTATGTTTTGCTAAATTGATAATAATGATATTTCTCTTTATATATAGTTTAATATGCTACTAAATAATGATGTAAATCTAAATAATGTTATGATTTTATGGGGTGAATGTAATGTGTTAATAAAGAAATGGAATTATCAAAGAAAATAACAGTACAGCCATAAGAAAAACTAACATGGTATCAGAGTTGGGTTGAAGAAAATTCATGGAGATCACCCTCATGGAGACACCTTTGATGGAAGGAAAAGAAGATGGAGGAGACCTAAAATAATTCTAGGGTTTGAAGAAAATCATAGGCAATTTGTGTATTATGGTTTGATGGATATTATGAGGTTAAGGTTTGAGAGAAACCCTGGTTTATGGAAAATATTTGAGGTATGAAACCTAACATAGTCAATGTGAATATTCTCAAGAACCTGTGATAGATTTGATGAAGCCCCAAATGGGATAGTCCCTAGTATGCCACGTTGTTGATAAAGTTGATTGAAATAGTGAAGGCAACATTGTCATATGGATAGTAGACAATGATGGATCTTGAAGGTTGGCTCAAGAGGGAGAGGATCGCCTCTCATTGCGGATAAGTTATTTCTTATTTATGACTATAGAAAATCTTGTAGATTCGCAAGCTCATATAGTGTACTAAAACACATGACAGGAATCTACTTCTAATTTCAATCAACAGAAGCCAATAGATCGATGAAAATAATATGAATAGGAAGAAGATAAATCAATGGAACATAACACAAGATGTTTATGGGGAAATCCACTACTCAAAACCTCACTATCTATATTGGATATATCAGAAATATGAGTGAAGATACAAAGCTTGTTCTCACTAGAATAATTCTGCACAAGTATGCTCAACTCTCTCTTAGCTCACAAGCTAGCTCAAGCCAAATCCTTATCCTATTCATCAACTCTCCAAGCCCCTAATCTCTTTCGTAATTACTAGGATGAATAACCTATAATTAAAGGGAATTCATGTTTCAAAAATAGCACAATCCAAACATAGGTCCTTCTCTGATTGCATGCATGATCTTTACAACTCAGTAAATCACACAACTGATATTACACCATCCTTGCATTCTAGTCTCAACTGGGTCTTTCTGTTGGGAAAAATATTGGGGGGGGGGGGGGTGAATCATAATTTAAACTTTAACAATAATGATTTTCTTTTTCAAATTGTATATGCTATTTTACTGAAACAAAGCACCGTATGTCTGTGCCTATAAAGAATGAAACTAGCGTATAGAAACTAAACTTTGATAAATAGTTAATTAATTGTCTTAAATTAGAGTGTGATTTATTTACTAAGCAGTAAACAGATGCAGTAAGAAAAACATAAATAAACACACATAAACAACACACATGAACACTAGGATTTTTTAGGTGGTAACCCAATGTGGGAAAAAAACCACCATTGTTGTCATCTTTGTCTTCAATCTTCTTATAATAAAATGTGTTTACAAGTTTTGTATTGGAAGGGATCTCCAACCCCCTATCTCTTGCACTAGATGATATGTTTACCAATACGTATGTGCCACCGTACAGAAGGCTACTACCTTCACTCTTCCTCCAGGGACCACGTTTCATAAATTTTCAGACTAGATACTCTTGGTACATAGTAACACAATATGTAGGCCAAGTTTCATCAAATTTTCATACTGGACCCATCAATAACATTGAAGCTCAAAATCAATTGCCATTGCAATAAAATCGTCAAATACAACTGTATCTATCAACAGTTAGTCAATCTGAACAATAAGATCATTGTCACTAGAACACAGAGTTGAACCCAGAATATTGTATCAATAACGAAAACCAACTACAACCCCAAAAATCATATCCCATAATGTATACTCTACTTTTATGAAGCCAACCTGCATGTATATGCTACTTTCTATAACCCAAATTATATATACCTCTAAAGATACTAAATCATAAAACTTTTGAACCATAAACTGTACTACCCAAAGACATTATCAAGATCTACTCCTTATACAATCAATTTTAATTTCAAATCCAAAGAAGACATCATTGACAAACAACAGTAAAACAACAACACTGGTTAGATGGATCAATAATCTTTGAACAATAAGATTTTCTTCTGCATACGCTACTTGGAAGTGTCGAATCAACCTGTATACGCACCTTCACCAAGGCGAACCAATGTATAGATATGCAAATAATAACTTATAACTTCACAACTATTCCAAAATTCAGATATACCTAGATCATAGCATAAAAAGGATAAAACATGCATTAGTAATCAGATCTAGACTATCCATTATCAGATCATATAATGATAACTCATTTTCGGTCTCATGATCCTAATCCAACATTATATCTAAGGGTGCAGAAGATATTTTAGTTGTATATCATAACCATAGCCCTTACAACCCAAAATATACTTCAAACAAAAGTATTCATAAAAAACCCTTTCACTTGCAAACTTAGCGCTTTGATCTTTTCCACCTTATACACTTAGATCCTTTTTCAATACCTTGGACCAAAACAACAATTATAACCTATGGTATTCTTAGGCGGGATCAAGTAACCGTTATTCTGCTTAATATTGTGGGCTAATACCATGGTGTTGACCCTTGGTATTCTTTAACCTTTATTTTCCATCCCATAAGCAGTTTTTCTTCTGTGAAAGTATGTGCATGCATATATGCTTATTTTTTTTCTGTGAACCCACTTGTATACGCTACTTAGACTAGGTGAAACAACGTATACAACTTAGTACAACTTAAATCATTATTTTTCTTCAATTACTTGATTCTGTCAGGCCAGGGTAACTCCAGAATGAGCGAGAGAAAACTGATCATATTATTCATTAGCTAACATACATTTATATACATAAATATGACGGATCAGTTCATCTTCTGGATGACTGTCCAGTTCACCCATCCGTTTCGGATTAGGTGTCAACATTCCCCCCCTTAATCCGAAGGGATGTTGGTGAGTCCAAGCATCGTTCTGAATCTTTCAAGCTTTTCTCTTCCAAGCGCTTTGGTGAAGATGTCTGCAATTTGCTCATTTGT
>APFE031157463.1:24431-43524 GCA_000404065.3 Pinus taeda | reverse complement strand
CTAGCTGAACTTTAGTGGGATTGATATCATGCACTATAGATTTTATTTCAGATGCAAGAGCAAGAGGGTCATTATTTTGTAGTTCAAGAGTGAAGAGTTTGATCATAAGTTGGACGACTTCAAGTGCAGAATGTGAGTCATAGAGCTCTTTCAGATTTTGTAAAGCTTCAAAGGCAGTTGAACATGTTGTAAGGTGACGACTCACCTCCTTATTTACAGACGCTGCTATTAATGTATACGCTTTGCTGTTCTTGTTTTCCCAGATGGAAAGCTCTTTGTCTGATGTAGGCTTTTCTGGGTCACTGTCTCCTTCTCCAACACACACTCCTTTCCACAGCTCATTGAAAATGAGGGTGTGTTGTACCATCCGGGACTAGTCAGGATAGTTCTCCTTGCCAGTGAGAACTATTCCTATCATAGAGATGATTGAATGCATTCTGTAAAAGGTTACTTCTGCTGATTAAAAAACTTTTGCTCATATATACTTCTGATGGAAAAAAAATGCTCTTAAAAAACTTCTGCTACTTTAAAAAAATGATTTTGATATGGAGAAAAAATCATTTAAAAATATGCTTTATATCACCATATTTATATGCAAAATCATTCCATATTCAAAATCAGGCCATATTCAAAATTCTGTTATCACCATATTTGTCTCTGCTTTAAATCACCATATAATATATATCAGGCTACACTTCAAAATTCTGTTATAATATATATCAGGCTACACTTCAAAATTCTGCTATAAAAATGTTAGACTGCTTCACTGTAATATATATTGTTGTCGAAAGAATTCTGCTACAAAAATGTTTGAGCGCTTCACATTAAGAACAATAACTCAAACTGCTAACCAACATTGCAACAATTCACTGGATCACACTTATTCACAACCAATGCTGATATTAATTTCGACTATTGCCACAACTCCCTGTAAATGGATACAGCTATTCAGCGAACAGATTCAACGATTTATGTCACTCCAAAACGATGGCAGAAGAAGGGGATATTACAATGCAGACACCATATATTACAATGGGGATATTATAATGCAGATGTTGTCGATGCCAATCGGGTTTCTGGGATCAAGCACGGTAAAATTTGAAATCACGTAGCAGCTACACAATCAATTCTTTTATTTTGAATACAGAAGGAACACTGCTACATTTTCGGCATCAATATATTTCTTTTTTTCCGAACACGCCAGGCAGTTTGGAGCCAGAAGAACCCCACAGCAATAACTGCCCGGATAAAAAAAAAGGCTAGTGGAGGAGATGGGAGAGTGGGAAATGCAAGCTCAAATGGACATGTCGATCAGCTCGCCAACATGGGAGTGTAGGCAGCAAGGCGAGACCGTCCACCCTCCATACCCAGGTTTCAAGCGATTTTATTACAAGCGGTGGAAACCAGATACCAAGTGAATGGCGGTGGAAACCAGAAACCAAACAATGAATGGCGGTGTGAAATGAAAATCAGGCCAGGCAGTGTTCCAAATTTTAATACAGGCAGCAGACAGCATTTAAATTCCAAACAACGTTTTCATATACAAGATATAATCCTCCAAACAGCGTTTCATATACAAAATTCATACGTTACCAATTCCAGGCATTTCAATGCATTGAAATTCCAGGCATTTCAATGCAGGAAGCGGCAGTCTTCAGGCACGCAGTCTTCAATGTCAGAGATGTCAGAGTAGTGCTCAGGACTGAGCAGCTCTCAGGACAGTAGGAGTTACAGCTATTTCTGGGACCTGTGCTCTGATACCATGTCAGGCCAGGGTAACTCCAGAATGAGTGAGAGAAAACTGATCATATTATTCATTAGCTAACATACATTTATATACATAAATATGACGGATCAGTTCATCTTCTGGATGACTGTCCAGTTCACCCATCCGTTTCGGATTAGGTGTCAACAGATTCTGATCTATAATCCTTTGTTCTATCATCTTGTTCTTCTGTGCCATTTCTCTGTTGCCTCTGAATTGAGATGTTATTGACATGTTACAATGTGAGTTTCCCTTTATCAGTTCTGAACTGACATGTGTGTGGGTTGCCATCAAGGACAAAACATGTACCAAAATGCAAACAATCTCCCCCTTTGGAATTGATGGCAACCATGTTGGTGTTGAACACTTCAACCTGTAGAACTTATTAGATATATGAAGAAACTCCAAGACACTCTCCCCATTTGACATTAAGGGAAAAGGGCGGACCAAGTTATTCTCCCCCTTAGTACATGCTGAGATGCACTATACTGTCCATGCTCCACCTGAGAACATGCAGAGTCTGTAGAAATAGTTTTCAAAAGACTAGCATGACTCTATAACTCAACTATGTGAGTATGGCCTTCCTCTCACCAATGGCTCATACATAAATCAATCACCCAACCAAGTGGGGATATATCAAATGTTCATACATGACAGAAAATTGAAATTATTACGTCAGCCTTCCCATGCATAGTGGGGGTACAAGTTACATCATATGTCCAAAAGTACTCATTCATAATAGACTATGACAGAAGGAGACATATTATTACACCATAGGTCTTTACATGACCTTTTCATCAAATGACATTAATAATAGAGATCCTAGCTAAATTTAGCAGCCATGATTCCAACAATATTTTGAAGGCCAATGCTCCCCTTGAACCTGTGCTACCTATGCATTGTCAACAATTCATTCATCAAAGCATCTTTATCAATGAGAAAATCATATTAGAAGTTTGTAACCATCAATATCAGACTGAACACCCATGTCAGAATCTTATTTTGAGTTTGACCCACTATTTTTCTATCAGAAAAACACATACAATTCTATAGGCACAAAAACTCATGTATATATGCGAATCTGCTTCATGCAATACATGTATAGGAAACCTTCCTGTGAAAACTGGTTTTAACATCATGATGAGGCAGAAACAACTTCCAACGTTTCTCTGAGATATTCAAATGCTTCTCTGGGAAGAGGTTTGGTAAATATATCAGTAACCTGTTCTTTGGAGGGAAACATAATCCAATTTAACCTTTTGATCAAGCACTTGTTCTCGTAGAAAGTGGTACTTAATGGGTATGTTCTTGGTCTTGGCGTGCCTAACTGGATTTTTCAAAATACTAATAGCATTTTTATTATCACATAGAATAGAGATGGGTGGAGAACATGTGATTTGAATATCTTGTAATGTTTGCATCATCCAGAGTAGTTGTGCGCAGTAAGATGCAACAACCACATATTCTTCTTCAACTGTAGATAAGGCATTTGAACATTATTTGTTGTTGAACCAAGATACTAATCATGTTCCCATATAGAATTCACCTCCACTAGTGGTTTTTTGGTCATCAACATTTCTATCCCAATCTACATCTGTATATGCATGAAGAGCGAGATATGTTTCTTTAGGATACTGTAGACCAAAGCCTTGAGTTCCTTGGAGATATTTGAATATTATTTTTACAACTTGAAGATGTGTTTCCTTTGGATTGGCTTGGAATCTTCCAACAATTCCTACTGCATGCATGATATCTGATCTGGTACCTGTTAGATAAAGTAGACTTCCAATCATAGATCTGTACTCTAGTTGATTCACTATAGGAGATTCATCATTAGAACTGAGACTACATCTTGTTATCATTGGAGTGCATACTAGTTCAGAATCTTCTATTTTGTACTTCTTCAGAATCTTCTTGAGATATTTAGTTTGTGAAAGAAAGATGACATCTTTTGTTTGTTGCACTTGTAGACCAAGAAAATAAATTAGTTCTCTACCTAAAGACATTTCAAATTCTTGTTGTCTAAATAAAGCAAAGATTTGACTCATATATTCTTCATTACTGCCAAAGATTATATCATCAACATAAACAACAATAATTAGTAGCTTATCGTTCTCAATTTTTGTATATAAGTTGTTGTTTGCAGATCCTTTTGTGAAACCTTGTCGTCGAAGATATTTGTCAAGACTATAATACCATGCCGTTGGATCTTGTTTTAGTCCATATAAAACCTTTTTGAGTTTTCATACAAGCTTTGCATCATTTCCCAAAATGAATCCTTCTAGTTGTTAAATGTACACTTCTTCTAAATATCAATTAAGAAATGCATATTTTACATCCATTTGATAAACTTTGAATTTTCGAAAACTTGAAAGAGAAAGAAACATTCTTATGGCTTCAAGTCTAGCAATAGGTGAAAAGGTTTATTCAAAGTATATACCTTATTTTTGAGGATACCCTTTACAAACAAGCCTTTCTTTATTCCTAATAACCTCTCCATTTTCATTCAAGTTATTCTTGAATATCCATTTTGTTCCTATAACATTTTTATCATGAGGTGTAGGAACTAATTCCCAAGTATCATTCTTTTCAATTTGGTCAAGTTCTTCATCCATGACCTTAAACCAACATTCATCTCTGCTAGCTTCATTGCATTTTTTGGTTCTATGGAGGATAATAATGCTAGATAACTGGAAGATCCTACAAGAGTTCTTCTTGTCTGTACTCCAGACCCTTTTTCTCATAGAATTTGAGATTCTGGATGATTCTTTTGAACATACCTAGATGGAGTGTTTTCCCTCTTAGATGTATCTTCTTCTGATGCTTCATTGGTTTCCTCCTCTATATAATTTCCATTTGATACGTGAAAACATTCATCTCCTTCATTATTATCATTTGCCTTTGTTGATGACACCTGTTTCGGGTTTTTGCATGCTTCATTGATTAGAACATCAATACATTCAACAATTTTTTGAAGTCTCTTATTATAACATCTGTAACCTTTACTTCTAGATGAATAACCAAAAAATATTGCTTTGTTTGCTCTGGGTTCAAACTTACCAAGTTTTTCATTAGTCTTTTTGATGAAAAAGTTGCTTTCTAAGACTTAGAAGTGTTTTATAGTAGGAGGTTTACCATACCAAAGTTCATATGGAGTTTGAGCACTATTTACATGTACATGAGCTTTGTTGAGAATATTTATTGCAGTATGTGTACTTCACCCCAGAAGGTGTCAGGAGTTCCAGACTCATCAAGCATAGCTTGAGCCATTTGTTGAACTATTCTATTCATTCTATCCACCACGCCATTTTGTTGAGGAGTTCTGGCAATAGAGAACTATCTCTTTATTCCATATTGTTCACAAAATTCAAAAAATTCATCTGATATGAATTCTCCTCCCAGATCATATCTGATACATTTGATTTTTAGATCAAATTCATTTTCAACTAAATATTTGAAGACCTTAAAATTTTCAAATGCTTGATCTTTATGCTTTAGTAAACCAATCTAGAACATTCTAGCAAAATCATCAATGAATAAAATGTAGTATTCTTCTCCATGAGGTGAATTTTTCCCTATTGGCCCACACAATTCAGTATGAAAGAGTTCAAGAGGCTTACTTGTTGATCCTTCTTTGGCATTGAGTTTAACTCTAGTTTGCTTACCGAATTGACATGGTTTCAGATGGTATTTTCTGGGATGATGATATCTGGAAGATCACCAACCGACTTGAGCCTGCATGGTTTTCTTATAGAAAGAAAACATCATTTCCTTGATCACACATTTGACTAACACTTAACAAGTTATGCTTTAAACCATCAACACACATAACATTTCCAACTTTAACCTTTTCTTTTAGATAAATAGAACTTTTACGCTTAATGACAACTGGTGTGTCATTTCCAAAAGAGACATTTTTTTCCTTTTCTAAAGCATTGTATGAAATGATTTTACCTTTATCACCTATCATGTTTTTTGAGTATCCACTATCAATGTACGACTTATTTTCTCATCCTTATGCAAACAAAGCTATGCCACATCTTTCTGACTGTAGTTCCTTCCGTTTCCATACATTGGAGTTGAATGACGTTTGCTCCTTTTGATATGTTGGGTCAAATTTGCTCTTGAATTCATATTCTTCATAACCAAAGTTATTTAAAAATGAACATTCAATTTCATCTTCAAGAGGAAAAAGGTTATTATAATATCTCTTCTTGATTCCGATCATGATCCTTTGTTTTCTTGCTTCTCTAGTCATGACAGTTTTGTAAGCAACATATTGAGTAGCCTTATGACCAAAATTAGGGCATGAAAATAATTTTCCATTAAAGAAGAAGTTTCTATGATCATAAAATATTTTGGTATTGCTCACCTTTTGGTTGGTGCTCCTATTAATGTTCACCTTTGGAGTAAAATGAGCATGATTTACCTGGGGAGTACTTTTAGGGTTTTTCTAAGGATTGATGAATTGTTCATTGGTTTTTGCTGCATCAAGATAGCTTTTGGTGATGACTGAAGGCTTTTCTGGTTGGGATGTTTCTCTAGTGTATCCAAGACCAATATTTATAAGAGGAGAATGTTGAACCTTGATGATTTCATCTAATGTTTCTGAACCTTTAGAAAATCTAAGATTCAAATATTTTGTCTTCTCAAGTTCTTTTCTTAGACCCACTAATTCACATTCTGATTTCTCATTGTGCTTTTCCCTTTCAGTGAGTTGATGTGTCAAAGTTTCTATGCACATATTCTTTTATTCCAAACATATTTTAAGAAGAGTGATTTCATCAAGAAAATCTTCTTCTTCTAAGGCATCCATAAACTCATCATTTTCATAAGCCATGAGTAGCTTAATATCTTGTTCAGATTCACCTTCATCACTATTAGACAAACCATCACGATCTTTATCAATATAATAACTTCTTCTATTAACAAACTATTTCCTATTACCTTTTGTAGAATCCTTTCCTTTCTCATGTTTATCTTTATGAGGACATTTGGCAGCATAATGACCAACTCTACCAAAAGAAAAACATTTGAAGGGAAGCTTGCCTTTGAATCTTATGGTACCGAGTTGAATTTTCTTCACAATGTTTACCTCATCTTCTTCTGATATATACCCTGATTCCTTCAGATCTCCCTTTTTTCCCTTAGCAGAGGCTTTGGGAGCGGCTTCTCTAATTTCTATTAGATCTCCTTTCCTCATTTCAAAGGCAATTAAAATTCCATGAAGTTGAACAACAATAACAGGTTGTAGATCCTTCTTTTCTTCAATGGTAGAAACTTTTGATTCAAATTTAGAATATATAGATCTTAAAATTTTCTCTACTATAGTAGCCTCCTTTATTTCTTCACCTTGATTATTCATATGATTTACAATCTCATCTACTTGTAAAAAGTAACTAGCAATACTTTCATCAATATGAATCTTGAGAGTTTCATATTGAATTCTGAGAGTTTGGAGCTTAGCACATTTTACTCGGGAGTCTCCTTCATAGCTTTGAATGATTTTGTCCCATATTTCTTTGGCTATGTTGAGATGCATGATTTTGACAATTTTTGATTCTGATAGACTTCCCAATAATGCATTGAAGACTTTCGCATTGTTTTCCTATGATTTCTTTTATTCTTGATTTGTGGGGACTACTACTGGATATTGATATCCTCCTTCAACAATTGCCCAAACATCAACTCCAAGTGACTAAAGATAGGCTCTGGTTCTTGTCTTCCAAAATGTTAAGTTATCTCCATTGAGATTGGTGGTCTCATAGATCCCATTCCTTCATGATTGCTCATCTTGAGAGATATTCCTTCTCTTTTGAAGGACCTGCTCTAATACCAATTGTTGGGAAAAATACTGAGGGGGGGGTGAATCAGTGTTTGAACTTTCACAATAATTATTTTCTTTTTTCAAAATATGTACGCTATTTTACTAAAACAAACTAGCGTATGTCTACACCTATAAAGAATGAATGTAGCATATAGAAACTAAACTTTGATAAACAGTTAATTCATTGTCTTAAATCAAAGTTTGATTTATTTACTAAGAAGTAAACAAATGTAGTAAGAACAAAATAAATCAACACACATACGCAGCACACATGAACACCAAGATTTTTTAGGTGGAAACCCAATGTGGGAAAAAAACCACCGTTGTTGTCATCTCAGTCTTCAATCTTCTTATAATAAAAATTGTTTACGAGTTTTGTACTGGTGCAAAATTTTTCAAGTATACAAGCATCTACTTGTTGAAGGCTACAACCTTCACTTGTTTCCGAGCTTCTACTAGAAGGGAGCTCCAACCCCCTATCTCTTGTACTAGCTGATATGTTTACCATTACGTAGGTGCCGACCTACAAAAGGCTACTACCTTCACTCTTCCTCCAAGGACAACGTTTCATAAATTTTTAGACTGGATACTCGTAGCACACAATAACATAACATGTAGGCCATGTTTCATCAAATTTTCTTATTTGACCCATCAATAACATTGAAGCTCAAAATCAATCACCACTGTAATTAAACCATCAATAGAACTACATCTATCAACAATCAGTCAATCTGAACAATCAAATCACTGTCACCAGAACATAGAGCTGAACCCATAATACTGTATCAATAAACATAACCAATTGCAACCTCAAAAATCATATGTCAAAATGTATACGCTACTTTAATGAAGACAACCTGCATGTATATGCTACTTTCCATAACCCAACCTACCTATGCCTCTAAAGATACTGAATCATAAAAATTTTGAACCATAAACTAT
The DNA here is from genome assembly GCA_000404065.3 of Pinus taeda. Taxonomy (NCBI): domain Eukaryota; kingdom Viridiplantae; phylum Streptophyta; class Pinopsida; order Pinales; family Pinaceae; genus Pinus; species Pinus taeda. Next base: position 34,990 of record APFE031157463.1, on the reverse strand, counting down.
ACTGCCCAAAGACATTCTGAAGATTTAATGTCATATTACAGAGTTCTAAACAGATAGTAGCAAATATCACCCTTCTAACTCAATCAATCAATCAACCGGACTCAATCTCCTTATACAATCAGTTTTAATTTCAGATCCAAATAAGACATCATTGACAAAAAATAGTAAAACAACAACACTAATCAAATGGATCAGTCATCTCTGAACATCGAGCTTTTCTTCTGCACACACTACATGGAAGTGCCAAACCAGCATGTATACGTGCCTTCACCAAGGAGAACCAACATATAGATCTACAAATAATAACTTATAACTTTGCAGCTATTCCAGACTTCATATATACCCAGATCATAGCGTATAAAGGATAAAACATGCGTTAGTAATCAGATCTAGACTACCCATTATTAGATCATACAATGATAAGTCATTTCATGTCTCATGATCCTGATCCAATATTGTATCCAAGGGTGCATAAGATATTTCAGATCTATATCATAACCATAGCCCTTACAACCCAAAATATACTTCAGATAGAAGTATTCAGGAAAAACCCTTTCACTTGCACGCTTCGCCCTTTGATCTTCAACTCCTTATATACTTATAGCCTTTTTCAATACACCGGACCAAAACAACACTTAGAACCTGTGGTATTCTTAGACGATATCAAGTAATTGTTATTCTGCTCAACATTGTGGGTGAATACCATGGTATTGACCCTTGGTATTATTTAACCTTAATTTTCCATCCCATACATGATTTTCTTTCTGTGAAAGTGTGTGCATACGTATACACTTCTTTTGTTATGTGAACCCACTTGTATACACTACTTGGACTAGGTGAAACAATGTATACAACTTAATACAACTTAAATCATTCTTTTTCTTCAATTTATGGACTCTGATCTATAATCGTTTCTCCCATCATCCTATTCTTCTATGGCATTTCTTTGTTGCCTCTTAATTGACCCGTTATTGACCTGTTACAATGTGAGTTGCCCTTTATCAATTCTGAACTGACCTATGTGTGGGTTGCCATCAAGGAAAACACATGTATCATAATGCCAACACTTTCTCAGAATCAACATGCATGAGTTTTCGATGAGGGAATCTTTAGTTAACTAGAGAGACACTTGTGGATGCAATAGTGTACCAATTGACTTTTAACTCTCTATTAGTTCCACAAATAGCTTGGAACTAATTTAACTGAACATAACTTGGTAAACTGAGTGATCTAATTACAACTCACAATTATACTCATCTCAGACACCTAAAACTTAGGAAGAACATATACATGACTTCAGAAAGACTTCTAACTCGAAATTCCTAAACTAATTAAGTTAATTAAAATTAATTAACTATTTACAAGTTGCTATGCAAATAGAATTCGATTTTAATTCTTATTTTAATCCAAGGATAAATTACATTAGAATTTCTTATTGCCATTTCTCAACACTTCCTCTCAAAAAGAAAGGGATGATCTTCTACCCCGATCCCGTCTCTCTGAAACTTGAATTTACATCTTTACAATGCCTTGGTCAAAATGTGAGCATCTTGCTCCTCCGTGGGAATGTACTCCAACAACATAATCTGCCTCAATACAAAATCTCTGAGATGATGATATCAGATATCAATATTCTTGGGCCTGTTTTCATTTTGTATTTTTTAGGTTGAGGGAATAAACACATAGGAAAACATCAAAACCACTTTGGTTGGGATCTAGTCTTGCCAACTTCAAAGAGGGATCTCTCTGTAAAATTTAGCTATGTTTTATGTGAATTTTAGGCTAGTTATAATTGTATTGATTGTTTTTTATTGGATTGCTTGGTTGATTAAATTGTTATGATTCCATTGGGCTATGGAGTCTAAAGATTAATTGGATCTGCATCAAATTTTGAAGGAGTTTCATAGGGAAATCTAGGTTGCACTAGTTGGATCTTTCAGAATTTCAAATGAATTATGAAACAAAAGAAATGTAAGATTTGCTAGAAGCTAAGGATCAATGAAGGATTCCTTAATTTGACTTTATCAGAAAGCATATAAATTACTAACAACTAGAATAGAGTGTTCTATATAACATATCCTATTCATCACAATTTATATTATGTAATTAAGCTTTTTAGAAATGACAGAGAAAGGAGACAATGATTAAACACATAAACTAAAGAAAAGCATCACCATTTCGTACACCACATGAATCCTATGAAGAATTTCCTTGTATTATTGATACTTCCAACAATTGGAAAATTACAATTTGTAGAGGAAATTAAATTCAACAATCAACATATCTTACTTAAGGTGATGAATTATTTATACAAATTATAAACTAAAATATCTTGAAAAAATATCAAGATTTGTTACAAATATCTCAAAGTGTATTACGCAAATAGAATTGAGATATAGGACATTCAAAACTCATGAATCTACTTGGCACTATATTTATGGATTGCTCGTGATAAAGAAGAGCAATTCGAATTTGATAGAAACTCTTATTTGATGAGATGGCATCCAAGTCACTAACTGTCTTTGAGCTTTTTCCTCCCGAAATTCTAAAACATAGACAATTGTCACCTTGCTTATCAATGATGATTATCTATTCAACATTTTTCTAGATCTCTCAATTGAGATCTCATGAGGATATTTCTTCATTCTTTGGCACCTTTTTCACTACATTTCAAAGAGTATGTCCTCTAGCATTTCATGTATCCTTCTTATGGCTCCTTTATTACTTTATAGAACCTTAAGCGTTCTCATGACTCCAAAGGAGAGCTTGATGTACTGACTTCTATGAGGATAATGACATTCCTTCTCATTCCATGTAAGACCCTTGGTAACCCATCCAACATATAGGCATTCTTGCAATCATGAAGTCATAAAACCAAATTTGATTATAAGATGAAAAGGTACTTACTTGATTATGAAGATGAAGTTTTCACCTTGATCATGTTGGTAGTCATTGGAGTAGATGTTTTGATGCTTCCATTGACTGAGATCCTTGATAGGAAGATTTCCTTCCAACAAACTATTGATATATATCAAATTGAAGTTGTTTTCCATAATGCACAATGATCCATTAGATAGTACAACATATCAACTCCTATATATGCCTTTGAATCAAGTTCCCCTTGAGATCTAATATCTCAAGTATTCAAATTGAGATACTAAGATGTTGTAGATGAACTTGTCAAAACTGTTGTCACATACCTTAAGATATGAAGAATGTTGACATCTAAAACCCTTGCTGTTGTAGACTGATCTTTGATCTAGGGTTTGATCATGACTAGGGTTTTGATTTTCCATCGTTGATCTTGCTATAATATTGATTCTTGTATGTCTCTTTTCTGCCCTTTCTTTGACAGCTGAACCTATCACTCTGGTACCATTTTGAAGAATCTAGGGCATTCATAATTAAGGTGATTCTTCTTAACATGATAACAATTTGTGAAGTGTTCTTACAATATATCTTAACTTGATTTTCTTTAGATTATTAATGTGAGTGTTTTCTTCATCAAACTTCTATCAAAACAAAACAAACAAGAACAAAAATGTTTGGTTTTCTGCCAAGGCCAAAACCTTGCCCTCTTGGAGAGGAAAACCCGCACAAAATTCTTCTTATAGAGATTCCATTGATGAATACCATGACTATGATTCTTGACACAGTCTACCTCTCCAAGACCAAGACATCAATCCTATTTCTTAAACATTGCTAAGATCTTTATGACTGCTGCACTATTGAAGCCATTATTGTTGCATCACTGAGATCTTCCTTACTACTTCCTTCTTCATTGATAACATCATGAATGCTCCTTGATATTACCATTAAGATGATCTCTATACCGTCATGCTGATCATGATCTTTTAAGGACAAGATCAAGACTTGTGACTGTATCTCACTGTAGATGAGATCATGATCCTTGCTACTACTAGCCGAGACTAGTCATCCTTGTTATCACAATTTCTCTCATTGTCATCCCTTACTTCTTCTGTCATACTTAGACTGTAGTTAATGACACTACTTTGTCAATGCTCCTTGTTAAGCCTAGACTGCAATGATTACCGAAATAATAATGCTAAGTGTATGCATAGACAATGATAGAGATAGCATAAATATATATAGGCATGATGAGACTATCATTACCGCTACAGGATCACTATGTTTCTATACTTCATTATTATGTCAATACTGTACCTTTGCAAGAACATAAAATATCTATATGCTGAGACTACATATCTTATCTGAGATTCCTTTTGGTACATCAACTGTGATCTAGTTTGACTGCACCTATAGGTATGCCAAGAATATACCTATGTTTCATACATCCAAGATCCACACCTTCCATTCATAGATGTGCTGAGATTAATGTCTATGCTCTATCCATCTGAGATGAAATATCTACTCCAAAACTTAGATTAGTGCTGCGTCCACATTCATGCAACTGAGATCTGGTCATGATTGCACCTAATACTCAACCGAGGTGCATTCAAGCCCTAATGCCTCTCTATGGTGCAGATCTGTTCTTCATCCATGCGAAAAAAAATTAGAGAGAAAAATGAGATATGTTCCTTACTTTATGCAAGATCTGTCCCTCCTATATAACGTATACCTGCACCCAATATTGACGCGGAAATTCAAAGAGGAATTCTTAGTTATGTGGCTCATATTTGCGGATACCATGACAAGGTATTTATAGTGGTGAGTGCTCCATATTTGAGCTGAAATGATCCCATGAACCAACATGTCATTTCCTTGAGCTGCCATGACCTGTATTTAATTCCCTTTTAATTCATTTTCGAGCTGACATGAAGATCTCTTCATTATTCTGCTTGAAGACTTCAATGTGCTTGTTTTAGGAGGATTCTTCTGGGTCTTGGAGGGCTATTACATAATGTTGACCACTTGTATACATTTACATAGGATCTTAAAGAGATTTTACACATGACATGACTTTTTGACATAATAATAAAATTCTAAAGACATCAAGAAGAAGTCTTTTACCTAGTCCACTTGTATACATTTACATAGGTTCTTAAAGAGACTTTACACATGACATGACCTTTTGACATAATAATAAAATTCTAAAGACATCAAGAAGAAGACTTTTACCTAGTGACACTTCTTACTCATGAAACCCATGTAGCAAGATTTACAAAGATCATGTCATCATGAACACTAAACCTAGTTACATTTTCTTCAACACCAAGCTCTTTCTGCCATTTTCTACTAGATATATGCCATTCTTCTTAGTTTGAAAATTGTATGAAAAATAGGATAGTTGGCTAAAGCAGGTTGTGCCTTAAATACATAAGAGGTCATATCCTCTTGTAAAGTTGTGGCTTGTTAAATTGGAGTGGGTTCGGGTCTCTTGTGAGTGGGTGCTCCCAAAAAAATTCATATAATTAAGTAGAAGCTTAGATTAAATAATATTAACAAACATATTGGTGGTTTTTACCTTTTGGGTTTCCACTATAATTTTTTTGTAGAGAAGGTTATATATATATATATATAATAGCAATAAGGTTAAAGTGAAAGGGGAGAAAAATGTGGCATTATTATGTTATGTGTACTTTATTAAAAATTAAGCTTCTTCCAAAGGTTTCATGCAAAGTCAATAAAGGTTAAATAGTGTGTGCATTGGAGTGTTAGATAATTGTTAATCCAAAAGAATGATAGATCCAATGGATTGTATAATTGTAGATCCCCCTACAGTCGATGTTTAGTCGGAGAGGGGGATGGGGGCACGGTTGGGATTCATGCCAAATTGCGTATGCCTAATCAGTAAATTAGATTGATTGTGGGGTCCCCATATCTTTGAATTCAAAACCAGTAGAATATGGTCCACATTACTAATTGTATTTCCAAGGGAGGTTTCACATATCATGATAGTGTTTGGGGCATAGGAAAGGGACAACATGGGCACATATATGAAAGCTGACGAGGTAGTGACTCTATAGATAAGTAGGTTGTATGAGAGAGCTTGTATGTTGGGGTTGAATTTTTGAGTGGGTGTGAAATAAATAGAGGTGTTGTGAAGAGCAGTGTGTGTAACAGAGCTGAAAAAGTGGAAAATAGAGCAGTTGAGTGTGTGGATGCATAGAAGAGAGGAAGGATCTATAAGAGACAACAAACCAGTTTCTTTATGAGATTTTCTTATATATGTATGACATTATTCTTAGTTTTTAATTGTATCAAAAATAGGATAGTTGGCTGAAGTAGGTTATGGCCTATTATCACTCAGGTTGTCCCTAAGCTCCTGAAGGGATACGATCGAGGTAACCACAAACCAATATTTGGATTGCAGGTTCTAGCCCACCTGCAATCAGAGAGGGCTCTCTCTTGATGATTTAGCTTTTTCGTTGATGATTTTAGGCTAGTTATTGGGTTCAATGGGTTTTGTTTAGGTTTGGATGGTGTTTGAATGGAAGGAAGATGCTTTCAAGCAGAGAGGCATGCATAGAGTGATAAGTTTCAAACCATTGGGCATGGAGTCAAGGAGTAGGACCACAGGTAGGCTTTCTTGATCACAAGAGGAATATGGAGCAAGGTAGCTGCACATGAAATAACCTTCAAGCTAAAGAGATGGAGTGAAATGTAAGGAATGAGAGACAATTAAGAATATCTCAATCAACTTAACAGAGGGAAGGAAAATGAGCTCTATCTAGGGGCAACTAAGAATCCCTGGATAACTGTCATACATGGTGAATTAGGGAAAATATGAGCCAGGTGGAATTCATATTTATGCCTAAAACAGATGAAAAACATAAAGAAACAGCAGAAATTGAGCATAGAGTGCAATTAAACAAGTTCTAAGCTAATCTTTCTTTTTGTTGTTTAGATAATGATGTATGAATGGAAAAACAGAGGTAAGAAACACTTATTGGGTCATGTACCAGCACAACAATTCCACAGTCACTCTTCAACCATTAAACACAGTACACAATTCATTCTCCAAGCTCGTAAGCAGTCTTTGATTATAGAAATTATCAGATATACAGTGCGAGTCTCTGCTTAAGCAAAAAATCCAACCAACAAAAACTAACCCTCATTACATTGTTCAGGGCAGTCTTTATAGGTAAAATATCGAAAAGTATTTATTGCAGCTGACCTAAACAGGTCTGTGGTAAAAGCTCTTAAACCTAAACTTGTGCTAAAATTAAATGCAAGTAAATATCCTTTGGGCTGAGCCAGAGGCAGCTGGATCAAAATGAGTTAATATGGTGTCCTTGGTGACCTGGTGCAGTGGTTCTGCAATAACTGTGCTTTGAGTTTTGATCCACTGATCTCATGTGACTTTGATGTGCAGTAAGTGTGATTTGAGAGTTCTTTGATGGCCTTTACTGTTTTGTTGACTTTGCTAGAGGGTTCTTAATGTTTTCTTGCTTTGGGCCGCTGACAGATCTTTACTGATACACTTTGCTGCATCCTCATACTCTTTGACATTAATTCTAGCTTCGGTTTTGCTCTAATACACTTTGATACTTAAACCGGGACATCTCTCTTTCTGCTAATACGCTTAAAACTGCAAAATCGGTCCTTCTCTACTCTTTTCGGCGCAAAAATGGCTGAGGAATCAAAAGATTCCCCAAAGATTCCCCAATTTGGCCCATTTCCTGTAGCAATAAGTGATTAGCGCTAAGTGCTAATCGTGCATCAAAAACTGCCTTGGAATTTCATTCTGGACCTCTGAAGCCTCAATTTTGCACTTGCGCATTTTTTCAACTACTGATGTCAGCATGACGTCAGCGGTACGATGGATGACATCAGCATGACATCAGCAGTGGGACCCTCTTGTACGATGATGACATCAGCAGAGTGATGTGGCAATACGACAGGGTGACGTGGTGACTTATGTCACGAAAGGGGAGGGTGGTTTCCGGTTTGTGGCGAATCGCTTTTGCGCTTGGGCAGTTTTGGCGGGGGGGTCTCCGCCACAGCTGGGAGGGCGACGTGTGGCAGGAGTACGACGGCAAAACTGCTGATCTCCTGGGCACTAACCTTCGGCATGTCGGGGCACAAAAAGACCCGCCCATCGCAGATCTCGGGCTCTGGCGATCGGACGGCTGGTGGATAAGAAGAGGTGGCAGATGGATAAGAAGGGGGTCGGCGCGCCAATTAATTTTAATTTTTAATCTGGCGGGGGTAGAAATCTTTAGGAAAAGTGGGTTTTTAGGGGTTGAATGTGCGCGGGGTAAAATATTTTCATGCATGACTTTAGGATAAGGGCGGAAAGAGGGTTTTTATGCATAGGAGTGAGTCTCAATGCATTTGGAAGGGGTTTTTATCAACAACATGAGGGTTCTTACTAAGTTTCAGGAAAACTTAGTAATTCCCAAGGGATACTTATGGTTATTTTTCAACCAAGGGGAGGGGATAAGTATATAGGGGAGTTATTAACATAGTTTTTAGTAGGGGAAGGGGGAAATAGATAGGGAGCTATATAGTAAAAGTTAATAGTTAATATGACAGGTGGTAAGAAAGCGCTAAGTATGTGAATCTTAGGCTATTAAGGGGAAAAATGATTTATAACGGGAGTATGAATATTCCTTGGGAAAAGTAGATCTTTACCAAGGCAATTGATATGAAAATGGTGAAACTGAGAGATATCAAGCAGATCTTGACCTCTTAGGGAAGTTAGTGAATGATTTGGGGAAGGAGGAAGAAGGGGGAGTTAGACATGCCTCACTTGAGTCCTTCAAATGGCCACTTCTTGATAATTGTGACCTGAACAGATATGACACTTGAAAACATGAAATTGATCACAAATCAACATTCTGCAACCTCAAAACTACCTACCCAGCCTACTTACCTAGCATTTTCTCTTCTTTTTGGTTTGGGTGCACTTAGACTTGCAGACCCAACTTTTCAATTTTTCCTTTTTCTGTCCTCCTATTTACATCTACACTTATTTCATCCAGGGGCTCAGATTAAGCTGTTGAGTACCCTTGCTTCTCTACCTATCTAGGAATCTGCCAAGATTAATATGTTTGGACAGATGTTAATTCTCTATATTCTAACACAGGAAATTGAAACCTAGGGAGACCAAGATTAAACTGTTTGGACCTCCCTTTAACCGAAAATTCTTCAAAAATGGACTAGTACATCAAAATTGGAACACAACAGTGGCACTTGAACTGGCACATTCTCCTGGCATCCTTCTTTGGCTTCTGTAGCAAATATGGAACATTGCAACATGCAAAGAATGACATATTTGGCATGTAAAAATGTCAATCATGAAAGATGAGTAACCTGCTGCAGCAAGAGGCTAACAGTGACTCCACTTGGGGATGGCTTTTCCTTGTGAAAAGTTAATAACAACAGGTTAGACTGCCTGGATCTTCTATTCTTGCTGTAAATTGAAATTTTTTAGTGCTGACTGTCGAATAATTGAAACTGTGGAAATGAGAACAACACTTTCCCTCAACTAAAATGTCTGTGACCTGTGTAGCACTGCCTGCTTTCTTCGATGTGCTCTATTGCCTGGACTTTTATATACAAAATAAAATAAAATGCTGATATATACAAACATTTATGTACAGACATGATCTTGCTGGGAGATCTTCAACAAAAGGGATCATGATAATGTTTTAACATTCGGCCATTTACAGGGCCCTCTTCAGTTGTGCTGCCATCTTCAGATTTGAGGAAATATGTGTTGTTGCCTTGCACTGCACTGATAATGAATGGACCTTTTCAAAGAAAATCAAACTTAGCATGTTTGCCTTTGTCTTCTCTTTGTGAATCCCACCTTAGGACTTTGTTTCCAACATAGAAATCCTCAGCCTTGACTCCCTTATCAAACATCTTTTTGAGATTTTCCTACAAAATCTGAGCTCTGTTATACACTTGCCCTCTGGTTTGCTGAAGGTGAATGGTCTGATTAATTCTTCTTTGAATGTCATTTGGTTCAGCCTGAATCTCCTGTAACAGTTTGATAGTAGGAATGCCCAAAGATGAAGGAAATCTGGCTTCCATGCCATATACTAGCTCATAAGGGCTCATCCCAATGGATTTCTTGGTTGAAAGTCCGTCTGCCCACAGGGCATTTGTGAGCTTCCTATGCCAACTCTTTTTGTTTTCTTCCAACACTTTTTTTATGATGTTGATGAGGCTTTTGTTGGATGACTCGGCCAAGCCATTACCTTGAGGATAATAAGCTGAAGAGTGGCCCAAGGTAATGTGAAATTTATGGTAGAAGTTGATCATCTGTCTGGATTTTAAGTCAGCAGCCTTGTTAGTGATGATTTTCTCAGGGCAGCCAAATCTAGAAAGGATATTGTCTTCAAGGAATCGGATAATAGTGGAGTCATTGGCCTGCCTACATGGGATGGCCTCAATCCACTTGGTGAAATAGTCGGTGGCTGTTAAAATCCACTTGTGTTGGCCTAAATAAGAGGGATGGATTTCACCTATGAAGTCAAGACCCCATTGTTGAAAAGGTTGTTCGGTTGAGATGGGCTTAAGGTGCAGAGGCAGCAATTTTCTTTTTCCTTCAAAGATTTGGCATTTGTGACATGAGACAACAAATTTTTTGACATCTGCAAATAGAGAGGGCCAATAATAACCAG